>JADLZK010006148.1:0-245487 GCA_015847255.1 Hyparrhenia diplandra | reverse complement strand
TACCAATGCATGCATTGCAGACTAGCTAGCCATCCAATAAGCTTTGAGAAAATGACAACAATGGATACAGTCTCACCGAAAAAAGCTAGCAAGGTTCGCGCTGGCGTTCACCGTGGCGGCGGCCGCCCTCGGCGGCGGCCGTGTCTTGCCCAGAACACGGCGCAGGACTACGTGAACCTGCACAACTCCCCGCGCACGGACGTGGGCGTCGTGGGCGTGACCTGGAACACCACGGTGGCGGCGTACGCGCAGAGCTACGCGGACCAGCGTGCGGCCGACTGCCGGCTGGTGCACTCCGGCGGGCCCTACGGGGAGAACCTCTTCTGGGGCTCGGCGGGCTACGCGTGGGCGGCGTCGGACGCCGTCGGGTCCTGGGTGGCCGAGAAGCAGTACTACGACCACGCCACCAACACCTGCTCGGCGCCGTCCGGCAAGTCGTGCGGCCACTACACGCAGGTGGTGTGGCGCGCCTCCACGTCCATCGGCTGCGCCCGCGTCGTCTGCAGCAACAACGCCGGCGTCTTCATCATCTGTAACTACTACCCGCCCGGCAACGTCATTGGACAGAGCCCCTACTAGGCATATCGTACGCGCGCGTGATGCCCATGCATGTCAGCATGATGTGTTCCTTATGTGCCCGGCCGGCATATGCATTTCAAGATTCATATTGTACCTGTTACATTTATTATATATCAATAATAAATCACGCATATGAAGAACCTTTTGGGACATATACACAGCAAATTTTCCCTATATTATTTGTTCTTCGTCTTAATTACTTTTTTGATTTCCAGAAAATGGAATATAGATATTTGGGGCCCAGCATTTTTTCTTGATGGGCGAAATTGAGCTCCCAAAGATATGTCATTACCTTGAGGTTGTATGAAACCTTCAAGGAAATGCATATTCTTGAGTGCTAACAAAACTCCCAAGGTGATTCCATATATATTCTGAATGCTAGTAAAACCATCGGGCAATCTCACATTTCCCTGAGTGTTATTACAAACCACCAAGGTATTTCTTATTTCCTTAGGTGCTATTAAAAACAATCAAGGTAATTCATATTTCCTTGGGTGCAACTGGAAACTGCCAAAGAAGTCCTAGTTTCCTTGGATGCAAGCCCTCAGGTAAATTGTTGTAGGCACTAAGAAAAAAATGTTCATTTTTTAGTCATAACTTTGTAGTTCATTTTTTTTTTTTTTGAAGTTATTTAATTAGAGTCCAAAAATTATATTTTTGAGTTCCTAGAGTTTTGATTTTTTTTAAATTTTCCCAACGACCACAAGTGGAGATACAATCTAAACCAAAGTTGTAGTATATATTCGGCGAGACATGATTTTTTTGGTTCAATTTTTTTTTTCATTTCAAATTGTTAGAGTGTAAAATATTCAATACAAGATCCACTAAAATACTTTTATATATATCCTTGGCGGTTGGTAAAAATACTTTCGGGGTCATTGGAACTCAAGAAAATATATATCCTTGGTGGTTGGTACAAATACCTTGGGGTCATCAGCACTCAACAAAATATATATCGATCCTTGGGGTGTTGTATTTATTGACACTTAATAATATGACCTCGTTTTTGTTTCCTTGGTCGAACACTCCGAAGGAAATTATTTGTGGTGGCCGACCCCCATGGTAATCAAACTCTATGCGGTCCTTTTTCTTGAGGGTTGGCACCGAGGATCATTTCCTTGGTGGCGCACTTTCATGGTTTCCTTTGAGAGGTTTCCTTGGCGGCCAATTTGTTGGCGGATTTACAATGGTATGATTGTTGCATACATCATTTTCATCAGAGGCCAATTTGTTGGCATGATCTCTAAGTGGGCATTTACTCTGGGTCATTGATCTCATGATTGATAGTTATGGAGAGAGAATCAAGGATTAGAGGTGATGTACCTGCAGCCTGCACGTGATGACACAATTATCAATGTTCTTTTATCGATTCAACTGAGTTTTGGACTAGTTCCGAAATATTAGATCTTGTGGCATGTCCAAAGTTTGGTTGAATCGTTGAATTCGATCAGCATAAGGATTGCACTTTAGGTTCGGTGTTCCCCAAGGCTCTACTCATCTAGAGTATCGACTTCATTGAGGAAAAGTCACCAGGGAAGGTGAGGATGTAAGAATATGATAGAATATTGTATATTTTTATTTTAGTTTTTTCTTGTGTAATTTGGAGACATACCGAATTTTAATATAATTTCCCTTCCAGTAAAAGAACATGGAAATGGTAGAAGTAGATGTCTATATGACTAATAATTAATAATATCACTAATATCTCTAATAAGTGGCAACCATTGAGAAAGTATGAATTTCTACAAAGAGGAATTGCTATTGCATATAGTTGCAATAGTTTGTCCCAAATTACTAGTTACCACTTACCACAATTAGAAGATGTAGAGCTTATATATTTTTCTAATTGCTAACATCATACTTAATCATCATACAGACAAGAATCTCCATGCTTCTAAGGCAACTCTTGCCGCTTGTGATATTTTAATTATTGCTACTAATTGAAAATAATCTATGAAATCTATGTAATACTAACATGTCTTCTATGCGGACAAACATAGTTTCTTTGTTACCTGGGACGCAATTCAGTTAATGACCTCCCATTTTTTTTAATAAATGGGAGGTTTGGGGGAACATCAGTAGCTGGATGTTTGTAAATCCAAATCAAATGAAAATCCTTTTGTGATATATAAAGGACAGGAGGATATGCATGCACAGAAATTATAAGTTCCAGCGGCTGCATGTTTCCTCTGTATTCCTCAGCGTCCCATGCACAGTGGACAGTGGACAGCTGAGCCATAAAGTATCATGCTTGGCAGTGATATATGTAGACTGGTTGTGCACATCCTTTGTACGTAAAACTAGACTGCTTCCTCTCCTCCCTTCTAACAGTTATATATCAGCATGGATTAACTGAATGCTTTCGGTCCATATGGTCTAAAAGATTGAACTACGCATAGACAGTACTGTTGAAGTTTTAGTGATTAAAAAATGAACAAGATGGACATTAAAAAGTTCAAAATAAAGTGAAGTTCGCTCATGGACAATGAGGACATCAGTACATGAATAATTAAGGTCAACTGATTCCCCAAAATAAAGTGAAGTTCTCTCTGAAGCTTTCAAAAGTTGGAAAAGTAAAGCGCAGCCTAATTTTGTATTGCACAATTGCAAGGACACCTAAGCATGTGCACATCATCAACTAGGCCAATTGGTAAATTCTTTTCTCAAAAAGTTTATCTGTATACATATTCTGAGAATATGTTGCTACCTTTAGATCTGTCTGATGCATACAGGATTATTGTTTGGCGCTGGCAATCTGGAAAGTCTTTATATGAAAAGTACTCATCTGTCAACAACATGGACTTTATGGAGCATGCTCTATATTTCACCTATATGCATGTAGATATGTTTGTGGGCGATGACGGGATGTAAGGCTTTAAAGCCAACTCAAGTTGTACCTGTAACTAGTGAGTAGTCAGCTTTTTATTTTGATGATGCCCTGCGTAGCCTAGGCTGCGTCTGGGAAGTGCAACTGGCGCATGTAACTGGATGATGTTTTCTCTTCTTCTTAATGAATCAAAGCCGGAAGGTTCCGGATCTTTCAAAAAAAAGAAGATATGTTTGAAGCAAGTAGAAAATCTACTTTGGAGGTAGCGTTGCCATAGCCGTCGCCGAAAAACAAGTTTCAAGGGTGGTTACTTCATCAACTGCCTCTTAAAATAAGTTTGCAAGAGGGTTGTTGTATAGGAAAAAACTGCCCCTAAAAAACAGATTTACACCTGATAATACCATTTTCTAGGACGGATATATCTTAGTGGAATACCACTTTGAAATGCTTTTCTTGGGACGGTTAAATGTCCAATGCTTCAAACACACTATCTTTATGATCGATGGCATGTAGTGACGGTTTTTCATACGGCCCTGGAAGAAGTGAAGATCAAACACACTATCTTTATGATCAATATAAGGTATCTTAGGAATTTTAGGGCAATTTTTTGGTAAAACAAATGACCCATGTAACCTTCCATTATTTATAGATATATTTTGTAGTGTTTACAATTTTTTGAACCTTGTGACTATATATTAGGTACGCACGTGCTGGGAGGAGTCAATTATTCCGACGATTACTGCGTACATGTCATGATTACTGCATGCAGACAGAGCAGTATGTTTACTATACTCGTATTTGAGATCTCAACTCTCAAGTCGCGTAGCAAATAGTAGAAAGTTTCTAAGCTGATGATACTTACGTACATAAACTACTGTAACGATTGTCATCATCACTCGTCAGCAAATTGGCAAGTCATCAGGCGGATCTAAGCAAGATAAATAATAATGGCACCAATGCCGATGCCTGGTCGTCGTGAGAACGTAACTGCTGCCGTGCAAGGTGCCAAGTTGCTGAGAATTAACCTGCCCCATAATTGACTTGCTGAACGTAATCAAATGTATAATTGACTTGCTGAACGTAATCAAATGTATTCCACAAGTCTTCTCGATCGATCTAGCACTACACAAGTTGTTGTCAACCAAAATGCACGTCGGCCTGTTTCACAGATCTAGCATCCTCCGGCCGCTACAAGTGAGCGCGCTAGCGTTGTTACAACACTTTACCTCGATCGGTCTTAGCGAAGATCCGGTACAATTCCTCAATTTAGACTCTAGAGGAGTGTTTCTGCATCGTATCGTTAATGAAGGGAAGGAAGTTATGCCAAAAATCTTTGAAAACACTCTCTACACTAGCATTAACTATGAAATTTCTGAGAAAGAAAAAAGAAAGGAATAATAGATCCCCAAGCAGGAAGAAATCTCGGTAGCGGAACTACCAATCCAATTCAAAGATTCCCATCGATTGTGAACCACAAATACCCCAAATTTGGAAGGTCGTTTAAATCTTCCCTTCGATTGTGAGGCTAATCTCTTGTCTGGTCTTGCTGGTTTTGGGAATGCCTTAAAATTATCCCTCCCAAAAGTGACCTTTCAAATCCTCTCAAGAAAGGATCTCTTCGAAAGTTTTCTAGATCAGCATCATCTTCCGCCTCGAATTCCCATGTGCCACATTAGAAAGTATAGGATCACTTAACTTCCAAACGAACCATGATTGAGCCCATAAAAGGAGAACCAAAACGTCTAGAAGCAAAACCTATCCTCTCCCCTTCTATGCCCACATCTGACATGTCCTTCAAAAACTATCTCTAAACCCATCCTTGATCCTGATGATCCCCATGCCATCTTCCTTCTAAGTCGTATGATGATGTGATCATTGACTTAGAATCCGTTGAGACAACAGAGGGCATATGGGAGTCATGAGGGCCTTAAATCTTACCAATAAAAGCAACGCCAGCAATGGTTAGAGCACATCAAGAATCTATGTGCCATTGTAAGTCGAAAGTGTTGGATGAATCCAAAGCTACAATGGAGAACGCTAAAATGCACTCATGTGAGGAGGATACATTGTCGAATGTTAGGAATGTGATGGCACAATTTGCTCACTACTACACAAATAATTTTACAAGAAACTACCCAAATATTAACCAAGGCCTTTACAAAATCCAACCACCTCGGTTAATGCCCGGCGATTGACCAAAGCGGTTGTTTTATTTACTGAGACACTAAAACTGGCCGCCTCGCAAAATCGATTATCAGAGGCGGATACTTTACCGAGGCAGTTGGAAAGAACCCACCTCAGAAAAAAAATTTACGCATGAGGTAGTCGTTTTAAGACATCTGCCTCCAAAAATCTTTTTTTGCTTACAACAAATCCCATATTACTGGGCTCATATGTAAGTGCGACTTAGGGTTTCTCGCTTCTTAGTCATTTCTCTCCCTCCCTCTCCGTGCCTCCACTCTGTCCCAAGTGCTGCGGTCTCCACCCTCCTCTCCCAAGCGAAGCTGCGCGCATTAACACAATTTGTAGTGTTCACACATGTATATTAGGTATGTGTTCACAATCTGTAAATCCCATATTTAATTACAGATAGATTTTGTAGTGTTAACAATTTTTTGAACCTTTGTGATAGACACTATATATTAGGTACGCATGTGCTGGGAGGAGTTAATTCATCTAGATTGCTTTAATACATAATTTAGGATGAATTTTGAATGCTTCAGTTTAGTGTATTTCAGGATGGATCGAGTGTATAAGAGTAGATAGTTCTCTTCAGAAAGTTAGCTAGATAATAAATCGATCCAGTGTAGTCATCACATGTCCTAATTAAGTTCAAGACAAAGTTATTAGCTTGCCAATACAAAAGAAACTGGTGGCTGAGCCTGTGTAGGGTTTTTGTGTCCGCACTTCAATTATTCCGTCATGATTACTGCATGCAGACAGCGCAGTACATTTACTACTCGTATTTGAGATCTCAACTCTCAAGTCGCCTAACAAATACAGTAGTAGAAAAGTTTCTAAGCCGATGATACATACATAAGGTATTGTAATGATTGTCATCATCACCCGAGCGTCAGCAAATTGGCAAGTCCTCTGGCGGATCTAAGCAAGATTATAAATAATAATGACAATAATGACACCAGTGCCAAGTTGCTGAGAATTAAAATGTATTGCACAGGTCTTCTCTAGCACTACACAAGTTCTTGACAACCAAAATGCACTTCGGCCTGTTTCACAAGATCTAGCATCCTCCGCCACTACCGTAATCCTGAATAGCCTTGGCGGCCAGTACTTTCCTTGAGTGCCAAAAATCAAACCGCCAAGGAATACGTGTGTTTCCTTGGCGGTTTGCATAACCTTCAATGAAATGAACCATTTACTTGAGTGCAATTCTAAACCGCCAAGGAAAATATCAGTTTCCTTGGGTGCTACTATTTACCGTCAAGTAAATTATCATTTTCTTGGGGTTATTGAATTTTCTTGGAGGCTATCAGTCAAGGAAATGCTTATAAGATTTTTTGGTGACTTTGACAAAAAAAAAACAATAATATCTTAATCGTGTCCGAAAATCCTAAAATTTGGCATGAGATCATAATATGGTTGTAACATCTTGCTATTAAATTTTAAAGTGATTTAACAAAGTTGGACTATAGATTATTCACAAATGGGTATATCACTTATATAGTTACAAAGTCGATATGCCCTTTGTAGTATTAAAGATTCAATAGCTTCAATGGCATATCTATATATATAGTCCATTACATTCATCCTATGTTATTTGTGCTAGTTGCCGGTTTAAATAATGTTAACACTTCCATGCCATATAAAAAAAGTACACAAATGAGAAAAGTAAAAAGTTGGACTATACATTACTCACAAATGGTCAAATCTCTCACGTAGTTATATAACATAAACACATAACTACGTGAGAAATGTATCATTTGTGAACAATGTATAATACTACTTTGCTTGAATGATTTGATTTTTTATGCAAAGTTCATACATGAAAACCAAGTGTCATGCATGTTCATAGAACTTTCTAACAAAGTTTAGATATTATCATAATTACCTTGTGGTAATTTGGAGATAGAACTATGAGTTTTCCTTAGCAAACAGATGATTTTTTTTTTTTGTCTAACTCAAAATGTATGATAAAAGATGTATTTTTACGACTTCTTTTAATCTAGCAAGATCTGTAGGTAGTTCAATTTTGAATTAGAGTCATGTAGAAATTCATTTAAATTATACAAAACAATAAAAAATCTATTCAATAATTTATAAAACTCCTACACAATACTTTTACCTCGGTCTTAGCAAAGATCCGGTACAATTCCTCAATTTAGCCTCTAGAGGAGTCTTTTTTTCTGCATCGTGCCATTAACGAAAAAGAAGGAAGTTATGCCAAAATCAGCTTGAAAACACTCTCTACACTAGGCATCCGTGATGAAATTTCTGAGGAAGAGAAGGAATGGATCCCCAAGCGCAGGAAGAAATCTTGATATATAGCCGAATCACCACCAATCCTATTCAAAGATTCCCATCGATCCTTTTTTTTTTTTTTAAAACTTCCCATCGATCCTGAACCACAAATACCCCAAATTTGGAAGGTCGTTTGAATCTTTCCTTCGATTGCAATGATAATCTCTTGCATATATTCCGCGCGCTTGCCTAATAATCTACTTGGAATATACTTTTCTGCATCTACATATCGTCATCCAAACAAAATCGCAAATCCAGGACTAAGAAATAGCAAAAATAAATTTAGTCCAAGGAGACTCCAACATGAGTTTTTTCGCACCAGATTAATGGTCGCGGGGATGGAGGAAGCAACCTCACACCTTGCATGTTACTCCTCTAACTATTCTACTCCAAAAACCCTGTGTTCATATATCATATATTGCTTATGCTTGTAGGAGTATTATCTTCATCTGCTTTTTGAAATAAGTATTTGGGTCCCTAAATGGGGCTTCACATGCATGAAAAAGGTTTTCAACTGCAAAGTTGTAGACATTATTGTTCAGATTTATTTGTTTTGGTCATTTGTCCATGTGAGATTTTTAAAAAATAAATTTCAAACATGAGAAATTCAAACGAATTTTTTCTTGGAGTATAACTCCTCAAGATCTACACAATTCATTTTGGTCATATCTCCATCTCATGTCGTTTTAAAATTTTGAAATTTACGGTGCAGCTCGTATTTCCATCCGTACGTCTCTAAAAAGTCGGTTGAAAATAACAATGCCCCTATAAATGTGTTCCTAGAGTCGACTCGATTGAGACCAAATTGTCGAGACATTAAGTCGTCTCTATAAGAAAAAAGCTCTCGTTACTAGAAAATAAATTTTGTGCTCGGCATGCGATACTGATGCACCCCATGCCGCGATACTGATGACGCACCCACCCACCACTTCAGGAGACTGCTTCTTTGCCGAGTGGCAACTTTGCACTCAGTAAAGCCTTAATTTGCCGGCGTGGTACTCGGCAAAGAGCGCACGGGAAATTGGCTGATGACGTATATTCTTTTGCCAAGTGCCTTCGGCAAAGACTTTGCCGAAAGTGTCGCATCCGGCATTCGGTAAAAAAAAAGTGGCTGTTAACAGCGAGCTACAAATGACGGCTCTTTGCCGAGTGCCATGCCTGTGAGCACTTGGCAAAGATTTTTTTTTGCAAATTTATATTGCCGAGAGCCACGTCGGCGAGCTCTTTGCAAATATTTTCTTTTTGCAAATTTACTTTGCCGAGTGTCACGTCGGTGGGCACTTGGCAATGATTTTTTTTTTTTTTTTTTTTTTTTTTTTTTGCAAATTTACTTTGTTGAGTGCCACGTCGTTGAGCAGTCGGCAAAGATTTTTTCTTTTTGGAAAAAAAAATTTGCTGAGTGCCTTTTGACTTGGCACTCGGCAAAGACTCCATCTTTGTCGAAAGTGCCATTACCACGGCAGTTCCCATCTTTGCCGAAAGTGTCGTGGCAATTGCACTCGGCAAAGTCTATCACCACATGACCAACTAAGTGAAAACAAACCAATGTTCATCTGAGAGGTGGGAAAAGTGGAATCTGAGTTGACGGTGAATAGAAGACTTGCTCACCACCTTAAGGAGCCTGATTCAACCCGACGCCGATCCAGGCTGCACAAAGGAGACAAGGTTGTAAGTGTTAGACAAGATTACTTGATACAGGAAAAAGCACAAACAAAAAATCCTTTGCTACCATACTAATAGGAATACCCAGAACATGCTGAGTCGGAAACTGCTGTGGAGGTGGAGAGACCGGAGCTAGGAGCCTAGGTGGCAGAGACATACCACATGGCGCTGCAAGGAACTAAGTTGTTGGAGCTTCTGCGCCGTCGCCCAGCTGCGTGGCCTCTAGCTCCTAACGTTGCCAACATGAGTTCTATTATCACATGTTGGAGATGTCCTAGTTTGTGCCATCCGGAACCTTCTCAATGTTTTATCACACCCTACACATGCGATATATCACGATAACTCGACAAATTTCATGATTTTTCAACTTCGTTTGCTCTTTATAGAATTTAAAAACAATTCACCCGCAAGTGAATTGACATGTTTCGGGCAAAAGCTGTTCGAATTTTCTGGTGTGTCTCTGGATGAGGCCTCACGTTAGACTCACAAGCAAGAATATCAATTTTCCATTCATTTAGTTCCATTATTCAAATGACTTGTAGTTCAAATTTGAGTTATGAAAAGAAATTCAAATAAAAGAGATAAATTAAAGAAACATAGAAAAAAGTACATTTTTTTTTTTTTCAAATTTGGACATGGAGTAGTAAATATTTTAGCAAAGCTACAGAAAAAACTCGAAGTCAAAACAAAAAAATGGTTTGGCGAGTGCCGAAACACGACGCTCAGCAAAAGATCCTCTTTGCCGAGTGCCAACCGACAGGTACTCGGCAAAGAATTTAGTCTTTGCCGAGCGCCAAACGTTTAGCACTCGGCAAAGGCAACGGCGCTGACAACATTACCTGTGCTGGTCCTATGTCGAGTCAAATCTTTGCCGAGTGTTGGCTCTCGGCAAAGGGGGTTTTTTGCCGAGTACCTATCTTTTGCCGAGCGTCGCACACTCGGGCAAAGCATGTGTGCAGCCGAGTGTCGACAGTGTATACCGAGAGCGACACCTTTACCGAGAGCGACACCTTGCCAAGTCCCGGATATTAGACACTCAGCAAAGCTCTTAGCACTCGGCAAAACCTGAGTTTCCCGTAGTGCACATATATACCTATTGTCTATATATACACAAACGACGACAGTGCACTGGATATACACAGCTGAGCCATATAAGCCCATACATTACCCAATTACGCATCCTGTGCACTCGACAAGATGAATGCCCACGTCCACCTAGTCGTGGCCTCCTCGGCTTTCCATGCCCTCCTGCCAAATTCTAAACTCTGCAGGAGCATCCGATCTCGATGCACCCCACGCCGCCCAATGTTTGCTGTGCCAGCCCTTCGACGACTCCCATCGACGACTCTCCAAGCAACCACGACACTGCACCCAACGACATCACCCGTCGTCACCGTGGACCGTGCTGCCGGCGGCTTCGCCACCGGCACAGACCGCTTCGATGTGATCGACTTCCACCACGTCGAGTTCTGGTGCGCTGACGCCGCCTCCGCTGCCGGCCGCTTCTCCTTCGCGCTCGGGGTGCCACTGGCCGCGCACTCCGACCTCACCACGGGGAACACCGCACACGCCTCCAGCCTGCTGCGTTCGCGCTCTGGACCTCTCGCGTTCCTCTTCACCGCCCCGTACGCGCGGCACATCAGCGCCGCCGACGACGACGCGACGACGGCCACCGCGTCCAACTCCTCTGTGGTGCCCTCCTTCTCGGCCGACGCCGCGCGCCGCTTCGCCGCCGACTACGGCCTCGCGGTGCGCGCCGTCGCGGTCCGTGTCCTCGACGCCGCCGAGGCGTTCCGCGCCAGCGTCGACGCGGGCGCGCGCCCGGCCTTCGCCCCTGCTGAGCTCGGCCACGGCTTTGTGGTCGCCGAGGTGGAGCTCTTCGGAGACGTCGTCCTCCGTTTCGTGAGCTACCCAGACGACACGGCCGTGGCCTTCCTCCCCGGGTTCGAGAACGTCGCCATCTCATCAGAGTGCCCGGACTACGGACTCAACCGGTTCGACCACATCGTCGGCGGCGTGCCGGACCTGGCTGCGGTCGGCGCGTACATCGCCGGCTTCACGGGCTTCCACGAATTTGACAGGTTCAATGGGCAAGAAGTGGGCACGGCCGAGAGCTCGCTCAACGGCTTGATACTCGCCAACAGCTCGGAGAACGTGCTGCTCACGCTCCTGGAGCCCATGTACGGCACCAAGCGCCGAAGCCAGATACAGACTTTCCTAGAGCACCATGGCGGGGCAGGCGTGCAGCACATGGCCATGGCCAGCGACGACCTTCTCGGCACGTTGAGGGAGATACGTGCGCGGTCCTCCATGGGCGGCTTCGAGCTCCTCCCACCGCCGCCGCCCAGCTACTATGACGGTGTGAGGCAGCTCGTTGGGGACGTGCTGTCGGAGGCACAGATTAACGAGTGCCAAGAGCTCGGTGTGCGGGTGGACAGGGCTGACAGTGGCGGAGTTGTTCTCCAGATCTTCACCAAAGCTGCAGGAGACAGGTAAGAATCGCGGACATGAATCTTGACTATTTCTTTTTTTTTTTTTTTAAAAAACTCAGACCAGTGGAAGATAAGACAGCTAGCTAGCTTTGGATATTGCATTAAGATGAAGGCCGTCGTCTCATTCAGATGCAGAAAATCTACTACAAAAACAAACTATGTACTACAAAAGCATATATATATATATATCCTTTAAAAAAAACTGATGAAAATAAAAGGCTAACAATTTAAAACGTGTTATGTATATTATGCAGGCCAACCTTGCTCTTGGAGTTCATCCAAAGGATCGGCTGCGTGGAGATAGATGAGAATGGCAAGGAACACCAGAGGGGTGGCTGCGGCGGTTTTGCCAAGAATAACGTCATTCATTTGCTCAAATCCGTTGAGGACTATGACAAGACTCTTGATGCTCCTCCTGCCCGTGTGGCCTCCTAAAGTCTCTGCATCAGGGAGTTACAAGTTTGTATATACCACATAAAAACTTGGTAATGATGGAATGAACGGAATAGTGCGCTCAATTAGTAACCTGCAGGCCCTCTGTACTGCGCCTCAAATCCGAGGTGGGTTTGCACAGAGTTTGGGTGCATCGTGCAGGGCCCAATTGTTTTCCATCACAATATGGCTTACTACTACTACCATCGAATGTCCTTATTTTCTTTTGCTTGATAACGTGTTAATGTACTACAATGGTATTGTGTAGTTCCTCCATTATCTTCAGAACAATAATGAGATATGGTATTGTATTCTCCTTTGTCTCAAAATCATATAGAATCAAACCATATTAACTTGCATGGAGTTTAAAAAATATCAGTGTTATGATAATGATAATAAATAAGTATTATTAGATTCGCCCTAGAATTTATTTGCAACATAAGTCTATTCCGTGTCACAAATAATATTGACATTCTTTTCTACAAAATTGTCACACTTTGATAGAACCAAAATCGTATTACTTTCTGGACGGAGGTAGTATTGTATATCCAGCCATGCATATACCTACACAAATCAATTTCTTTAGAAATCGACTTGTAAAGCCCGTCCTTTTGGATCTGAACTATTGCCATCATGTTTTGGCTCGCTTGGGGGAAAATGATTACAACGTTCTTATCAGGCTGGATTCCCTCATCTCAAACGCGACGGCACCCCCTCTCCATCTTCCTCTCATGGCCCAACGCTGACGGGCGGTGGCGGCAACGACGGTTCCGACGACGGGGTTAGGGTTCCTATTTCCTTCCCGGCTATAGAATCCGTCGGTCCGGCCCGGGCGGCAGTTGTCAACACGGCGGTGGCGGCGGGTTGGCCAATGGTGAGCGAGGTGGCGGCGGTGCCACCGAGCCGGGCGGGGTTGGACAACCGGTTGGGTATGGGTAGGCGGTGGGGGCGAGGACGATGGCTCAATGTGGTTGGTGGGTGCTGGAGGACGGTGGCTCGGCGGTAAAGTTTGTTGTAGCGGCGGCGGTGGAAGCACCGAGCAGGGCGGGGAGGGGAAGAAGGGGGGCGCAGCGGCCCTAACACGCCAGAGCTCCGCCAGCGAGCCCTATCACGCTCGTGGCGTGGCGGCGGGGTCACGCCCGCGAAGAACGGTGGGTGCGCGAAAATGGGCCGTGGTCCGGGCGGATGGTCGGACGCTAACACGCCCCCAACCCAAGTACCCTCTAGGATATGTTCGCCAAGGGTATCGTTGAGGGAAAATAATGTCGTACTCCCCTGGAGTACCCTGGCCTCGGTCCCCCCCACGTGGCCTGCTCCGATTGGCCCTCTTCCAAATCCTGATCTCAGCTATTCCGCTAATCCAGGGTGGCCCAGCGCAGCGCGTTCCAGCGAATTCTCGTGTGCCCTGGCTCGCGGCCGCAGTACGGCTCGGCTCCGTGAGCCAGATCATACGCAGACGAACGCGGAATACGGCTCCGTGAGTCTGTCGTTCGTTTCAGTAGCACGTTTTTTTTTTTCACGTAACAGTAGTCAGTAGCACAGTTGCAATCGTGTTTCATATTTCAGTTACAAGATGTGAGTCTGCAGTTCGTTTCAGTTCGCAATACGCGCTGCGCTGGGCCGCCCCTGGATTAGCGGAATAGCTGAGATCCGGATTTGGACGAGGGCCAATCAGGGCAGGCCACGTGCGGGGGTGCACCGAGGCCAGGGTACTCCAGGAGTACACGGCATTATTTTCCTCGTTGAGGGCCAAATACCCTCTAGGATGTCCGCCAAGGGTGGAGAGCAAGGAAAATTCAAATTTTGACTAGGGGTACACGAGTATCAGAAATGGTGTTCTTAAGGCTTTGGCCGCTGAAGAAACAAAGACGTACGATGTCAGAATTTTAACAGCATTAGAGCATCTCCAAGAGACTAGGTAAAATAAATTTCTAAACAACAAGATTTAGAGGCTTTCTAAATAAAAAAATAGATATCCAAATACTAGAGCACCACAACAGCCTCTCTATATTCCACCATCCATCCAGCTTGTGCCATGCGCAACCCGTCTCGCATGCAGCTAGCAGTGCCCTTGAGCCATTCAAATCGTTGCATGTCATGACGTGTCGCAGCTGCCGCAATTCACTCGGACTTGGCGAGCGAGCCTCGCTAGCTATGTATGGAGAGCGAAAAACATGGAATAGCTCGCAGCTATATTTGGATAATGAGATGGAAAGACTGTTGGAGATGATTTTTTTGCTCATAATAGCCAAATTTACATTTATAGAATGATTTACCTAGTCTCTGAGATGCTCTTAGGCTTCATTTGGAGCCAGGGAAGCCCCCGTCCGGGGGTGATACTAACTAACCGTTGCTATTTCTGGCTCATGCACAGCGAGCATGCGTGCAGCCGCTAGTTTACTTGTTGCTATAGCGCCGGGGAGCGACCCCGCTGCCCGCATGGCGAGGCTGGGGAGTGACGCCCGCACGTCTGATGCGGACAAATCTGTTCTGATTAATAGAGGCAGAATAACGTCAATATTTTTGACAGAAAAGACAATGGTCTAATCTGTGAACACTACTACAGAGTAAACTTAACCGAGGCGGACTAATCTGTTCTGATTAATAGAGGCAGGCAAACCATCCGCTTTCATCGAGGCAACGTATGCTATGGAAACCAGCCGTGTGCAAACTATGGAAACTTCAATTAACGCCACAGAATCTAGATCCAACGTCGAGTTTTTTTTTTTTCACTTAATCCCCTCCACCTGTGGGGTTTAAATCTAACCCATGTGTATCTAGGTGGGAGGGTTTTAGTGAAAAAAACCCACCTGTCTCCGTGGACGTTGGATCCAAATTCTATGCCTTTGATTATAGTTTCCATAGTTTACACACAAAAGCTAGTTTTCATAGCATACGCTTCATTCATAAGGTCACAGTTTATCTAGACCTGCGGAGGCATTTACTTTGCCCACCTTGCTTAAATAATTAACGGAAGTGGGTGCCATGCAAATACATGCCTCTCGGTTAATGGACTATATAAACAAAAAAAAAAAAAGCCCAGAGCCCGCTAGTGTGTGCCTAGTTTTGAGCCCACCAGAGAGAGCCTATATTTGCTGTTTTTTTGTGGGTTGCGATGGTGTTGGCGGTCAAAATCTCACATTTCATACCGACAACTTAGTTATAAAATATAAGAAATAATGTGTGTTTGGTCGAAAACTGAGCGAAGACATGGATAAAATAATGTAATGCAAGGAGACACATGCACACATATTCGAGAACTACATATTTCATTAATTCTTTTTCTTGAATATACAAAATACATTTTTTTTTTTTGAGGGAAACCAGCCAGAGCTTTTATATATTGACCATGACACGGTTACAATCATCGTCTGCTATCTCCTTTGAGGTCGGGTGGAGTTATAAGCCACTCTACCACCCGGTTCCTCGTGGATGCAAGACGGGCACACTCATGAGCAAGTTTATTACAATCTCTACTAATAAAAGATAAATCAAACAACTCAAAGCTCCGACTGATCTCATCCATTTGCTTCAGAATGGCGTCGACTTCTGACTTCTGGGTCGCACGGTTTGTCCACAGCCAGGCTACAACCTGACAGTCAGTTTCTAGCTTCAGCATGCGAACTCCCCTTTCCAGCGCATATTGCATTCCATCTCTGCACGCTATGGCTTCGGCGACTGTGGAGTTAAGACAATGATCATACCAAATAGCTTTGCCTCCACATGATCTGCCCGCACCGTCTCTCAGAACCATGCCAGTGGAGGCAGTCCCCTTCTCGGCAATGGTGGCAGCATCGACGTTGCAATTTATCCAGCCATTCTCAGGTGG
The DNA here is from genome assembly GCA_015847255.1 of Hyparrhenia diplandra. Lineage (NCBI taxonomy): Eukaryota > Viridiplantae > Streptophyta > Magnoliopsida > Poales > Poaceae > Hyparrhenia > Hyparrhenia diplandra. Next base: position 229,187 of record JADLZK010006148.1, on the reverse strand, counting down.
CTTCCAGAAACCACGATCCACAGCAACTGGGATTTCCTTAATCGGATGTGTCAGCTGCCAGAGATCGAACGCAGTATCAATCGCCCATCTCACCGCAACCTGTACAGGCACCACTCCCTTTCCATGGTTACGTTCATTCCTTGACGACCAGATTGACCACATGCCGCAAAAGAATAATCCCTGCATCCTTGGCTGCTATCACATCTGGGTCTAGTACATCTCGAGCCCAAGTATTGTGGTGTAACGCAGGTAGCTTGATCCCTGTGAACACTTTGACTTGCTCCCAAAAAGCTCTCGCCACTGTGCAGTCTATCAGTGCATGCTTGATCGTTTCTTCATCAGCTCCACAGACTTCGCAGTTCGAGATGAGCTCAATGTGACGGCGATGCAGTTCACCTCTTGTCGGCACATAACCATTAACAACCCGCCACCAAAACACACGCACCTTAGGCGGCACCGAGAGCTTCCAGATGCGCGTCCAAGTGCTGTCATGTGACGACGAGGCCACATTCTCATCAGCTTGTTGCTTCTGGGCATCATAGAGTAGCCTGTACCCAGATTTAACAGTATACAGGCCATGTCTTTCAGGTTCCCAAGCCCAGACATCCTCTCCTCTTCCTCTCACCGGTGTACTCAGAATAGCATGAGCATCAACGTTGATGAAACTTTGCTTTATAAGCTCCTCATTCCATGCACCACTCGGGGTAATGAGCTCTTCCACCCTAGTGGCCTGCACGTCCTGAGCTGGCGAGATCGGTTTCCCATTAAAATGGTTAGGGATCCAACGATCATGCCAGATATGTGTTGAGCTTCCATCGCCAATTCTACGGATAAGACCTTTCTGCAGCACTTCCCTCCCTGCTAATATAGCACGCCATGTCTGACTAGCATGCTTCCTTCTTGTTGTTGACAGAAAATCTGAATCATGAAAGTATCGCCCTTTCAGCACCCTGGCGCATAGCGATTCAGGCCGCTCAATCAGCCGCCATCCTTGCTTGCCCAACATTGCTAGATTAAAGAGCCTGAGATCACGAAAGCCCATACCTCCATCTATTTTTGGTCGGGTCAACAACTCCCAGCGCTGCCAGTGGATGTTTCGGCTGCCTGCTGAACCTCCCCACCAGTAGTTAGAAGTAACCGACTGCATCTTCGTGCATGTTCCTTTTGGAATTAAGAAGCAACTCATAGGGTATGTCGGAACAGCTTGGGCTACTGATTTCAATAGAATTTCTCTTCCCCCATAACTAGCTTCCTTGCCACTCCAGGTACCCACTAGCTTTCTGACCCGAGTAGGCAATACTCAAAGGCATCAGACGTGTTCCTTCCTAGAGCAGTCGGCAAGCCCAAGTACTTCTCAGCTAGAGCTTCTGTATTGATTTGGAGAATTGATCTAACGACATTTTTCTCCTCCTCTCCACAATTCTTACTAAAGAAGACTGCTGATTTGTCATTGTTTACCATTTGTCCCGAGCCACTGCTATAAGTATTCAGTATCTCTTTTAATCTCATTGCACTCCTCTCTGAGGCTTCTGAAAACACAATGCAGTCATCGGCAAACAGCAGATGTGAGATCCATGGTGCATGAATTCCCACTCTCACCCCTCTTGCCAAGTGAGCCGGACCAATCGATCGAAGCAGACAAGATAACCCTTCCGAGCATAATAAGAATAGATAGGGTGAAATGGGGTCACCTTGACGTAAACCTCTCGTCGGAGTGAAGACAGGAGAAAGTTGTCCATTCACCCTTACTGAGAAGGATACTGTTGTAACACACCTCATCACAATTTCAACAAAGCTTGCGTCGAATCCCAGCTTGAGCATCATCCCTCGCAGGTAGCTCCACTCGACCCGATCATATGCCTTTGCCATGTCCAACTTCACAGCACATGCGCCCATCTTCCCCTTTTTTCCTCTTTTTAGGTAGTGGATGCACTCATATGCCACCAACACGTTGTCTGTAATTAAACGTCCCGGGACAAACGCACTCTGCTCCACAGAGATGATCTCATCAAGAAATAATTTCATCCTGTTGGCAAGTACCTTGGAGCAGATCTTATAGACGACATTGCACAACGAGATTGGTCTAAAATTCTTCAGTTCTTGTGGCCGCTTTGTCTTTGGGATCAGTACCAGTGTCGTGAGATTCATGGACTCTGGCAGCTGCCCCCCATTCAAAAAATCTAGAACCGCATTGGTGACGCTTGGGCCGACCGTCTCCCAATGGGTTTGATAAAAACTTGCTGTGAATCCATCCGGCCCGGGAGCTTTGCAAGGCCCCATCATGAACAGCGCCCGCTTGACCTCCTCAGCCGTGAATGGCTTCATCAGCGACTCATTCATCAGTTCTGAAACCCGTGGTGGTACGTGCTCAATGATCTCCTCCGGAGTTAAATCAGGTTGGCCAGCAAACAACTCTGCATAGAACGTTGATGCTAGACCCTCCAAGTCCTCCTGTCTTATGTGCAGCACCCCATCCGAGTCATATAATGCTGCTATCTGGTTTGTTTTTACTCTTTCCTTTGCCTGAGCATGGAATAGCTTGGTGTTTCTGTCTCCATCCTTCAGCCAAGCATTCCGGGCCCTTTGCTTTTGCCATAATCTCCTCTCGTGCTAGCAGTTCAGAAATCCTGTGCATAATATTTCTTTCTCTTCTCGACGGCCCAGAGTAGATAGAATTTCTATGCACGGCCTCAAGCTCCTTCCGAAGGCTCGCTAATTCTTTCTTTACGTGGCCAAAGACATCGTACTCCCAATCTTGGAAGGACACCTGCATCCGACCGAGAGCAGCCTGCAATTGCTGCATATTCTGCACCGAATCAGCATGCCCCCAATTATCTTCTACTAGCTTCATGTAGGATGGATCTCTTCGCCACATGTTTTCATATTTGAAATTACGTCTTCTCCTCCTCTTCTTCTTGAGCCGGTTACACTCAATCACTAGGGCGCAGTGGTCAGACTCTGTTGTCTGAACATGCCAAACTTTTGTGTCACTAAACATGTCAGTGAAACCATCATTAGCCAGAGCCCGATCCAATCTTACTTTAACATTGTGAACCCCCTGCTGCCTGTTATCCCAGGTATAAGGTAAGCCAATGAAGCCAAGATCGTTGAAACCACAGACCTCCATAGCACCACGGAAGCCATCCATTTGGTACTCAGGACGAGGGGCTCCCCCAAACTGCTCACCGGCGTCCAGGATTTCATTAAAATCCCTAGCGCACATCCAAGGCACCCTGCTCTGGGAATTAAGAAAATCCATCAACTCCCAACTCCTGTGCCGCTGATTCCTATTTGGCTCACCATAGAAACCAGTGAAGTGCCAACGTTCCTCACCCGTTACAGGGTCAACCACCAACACATCTATATGAAGCTTGTTATATGTTTGTAGCTTCACATAGACATCATCTGTCCAAAGAAGGGCGAGTCCCCTCCTCGGCCAAAACTCCCAACTCCCACGCCATTTGGGAGCCCCAAATTTCTTCTTAGCCCTTGCACATCATCAAAAAACAACCGTGTCTCCGAGAGAAACACCAAAGTGGGATGATGTAGCTCGATCAAAAACTACGAACTTCTTGAACTGCCTCGGGCTGTCCCAAGCCCCGGCAGTTCAGACTGAAGATTTTCATTGTGCCCGGCGGGGGCTGTCCATCGCAGCCGCCGCCGATCGTGCATTAGTTGTGTTGCCACGCTTCTGTTTCTTCAAAGTCTCCGCCATACTGCTGGTACCACTCTCCGTACCCACGCCCAGCTGGTTGACCCTTGAGCTGACAAGACCCGCTGGTACCAGGGCACTCGAGTCTCCTATTGGAACATTCAGGTCAGGAGTCTGCACAGCCGGGGAAGGCGCCTTCGATTTCCTCTTTCCCAGCTGCTGGCGCCGATCACCTTCACCATCTAGAACTAGGCAACGGTTAGCTCCCCAGTACCCCCATCATTTGCCTCTTTGTCTTTAACCTTTGTGCTCTCCTTCAAAGGAGACTGAACTTCTAGTTCTTCGGAATCTCCCCTCTGACCTTCAGACTGACGGGATCCCGATCTAGACCCTTTCTCACTTGAGTGAGCCGACTGTCTTGGCGGGCGTGACGCCGAGGATGAGCCACTGCCAAACGAATCCGCCGCCGCCTCCGCAAACGATTGGAGACGTCGACGACGATCCTCGGGCGCCCTGAGCTGAACATCATACGGTAGTTTGCCGTGCTCATCCCGCTCCACCGGCGTAGCACAATCAATTTCCGAATGGCCCAACCGTCCACAAGCAAAGCATAAATATGGCAGCTTCTCATATTGAACCTGAAACCAGCGAGGTTCATCATCTCTCTTCAGTTTAAGGAGCACCCCTCTACGGATTGGCTTGTCAATCTCCATGGACACCCTAGCCCGTAGGTAAGCTCCACTTGCCTTCCCATCAGCATCTACATCCATCTGCACCACCCTCCCAATCATTCCCATGATCTTTGAACCCCTCTCACGATTCATCCAACCAAGAGGAAGATTTAGGATTCGTACCCACATCTCAATCCGATCAAAGACTACGTCCGCCGACCAAGATTTTCATCATACTCTTGCAACAGAACAGCATGTTTCCCTACCATCCACGGGAACTCAGTAGCACCCGATCTAGATCGCGACCACTACCAAATTCCGCCCACGAACATGTTATCTCCCTTCTCACCGATCGACCGCGGTTTGAGGCCGACCCGGATTCCCCCATGCACAGGCTTCGCCGCCGCGTCGCCCGCGTTGGAGATGTGGATCGGCGTCGGCGACAAAACCTTGCCCACGAGCGGCTCCGTTGGCGCGCGCACTCCTCAGCTTCTTCATCACGAGAGATCAAACACAGCCTCTTCCTCCTCCGTGAGGTTGAGCTTGCTTTAACATATCTTCGACATTAGGGTTTGGGCCTGCGGCACCACCCCCTCCTCTCCCAGCTCTCGGCGATGCCATAGCGACACACGACCGGGGGGGCACAAAAAGATGCCTGCTGGCGCGATCACGCCCACGGCCACCACGCGACACCGTCCCCTAGGGATCCTAAGCGGCAAAACCTAGCGGTAATCCATGTTCGGCGGCGCTGAACGGCTAACCGGCGATTTGCGGGGGCGGCACCACCGCGCAAGTTGGTGGCGGGCGTGGACACCGCGACCACGTGGTCGGCGGCGTAGCTGATCAGGATCACCGGCGTCGGGCGATCTAGATCATGGACGGGGTTCGTGTCGCCTTCCTCGTCGCCCAGAACGGAGCAAATTTGTAATATACAAAATACATGATCAACGAAAAAATGCCTTCTTCCGTCCTTCTCGTCATGCTTAAGGAGAGGTCGACTTGTAGGAAAATTGCGTAATTCGCCGATTCGGGGCCTGTTGGGCGCGACCGGTTAATTACATCCACAAGACGAGCTTGTGAAAAACCTCCGATTAAAATTGCGCTTGATGGTCGTCGAATATTCGATTGATTATCAGCCATATGCGATATATGGCGTAGTAATAATATGGGTGACTTTATGTCACCGAAGTTTGGTCGTGACATTGCCAATGCCACGTCGGAGTAAACGGAATTTGTATCATTTGATGAAGGGGATGACTATTGCCTCGTCGGGTGCCCAGTCATGTATGCCAGCCTTCATTAACACGGGCGTGTGTGAGTTGCTTTAAGCCTGCGTCGGTGCCCAGCAACGATGTGTCCGATCCCGCTCAATGGGACGTGTCGGGTGGAGTAGTGACCTCGCCTCGCCGGCACTCGCCAAGATTTTCGCCTAGCCTCGTCGGCACTAGACATGTAGTGGACGATTGTATGATAGTAAATCCGCAACAATTAGCGGTAAGAGTATTGCTTGAATGATGCCTTTCTCACGAGATCAAATTGACAGCCTCCCGGCGTCACTTTCATTACTTCACGAAAATAATAGGGATAAGCCAATGCGACCTTCTCACTATCGTAGAAAATAATATGGATCAGGCCAATACGACCTATCCGCGTAGAGGAAAATGATAGAGATAACCCAATGCGAAGCTTCTCCACTATCTTAAAAGTAGTAAGGAGGAGGCCAATGCGACCTCTCCGGTGTAGAAGAAAACGATAGAGATAAGCCAATACAACCTTCTCCACTATCGTAGAAAGTAGTAGTTAAGGAGCAGGCCAATACGACCTCTCCGATGTAGAAGATCGTGGGATCAAGCCAATATGCCCCTTGATCTCCATCGAAGAAAATAGAGCCAGCTCAAAGCAGATGCATATCACAAGCAATTGCTCATGAATTTATTAAGCACCTAGATTAGACGCTCACCAATGATTTTAGTTGAAGGAGAGCGTGCGAGCAGCTCGGCGAGATGGACTTGCTTGCTTGTCAGTGACTTAGATTCCGATGTACAACAGGGCCATGGCCTCGGGTAGGAGTGCAGCAACCAGCAAGATCATGGAGCAGCTTTCGGCCTTTGGTGTATGCATGGCGTGGGTACCACCATCTATTCTTGATACGGCAGCTTCTCGAACAGCAGGCCATCGGCATGTCTATGCGTATCTCAAACAACAAACCGCGCGCCGGCATATATGCATATGCCGAAGAGCAGTAAGGCTTGGATGTGTATGTGTGCGTGAGATGCTGCTACCGGGCAACACTACTGCCAATACGGCCTCTCCTTGGAGCAGCACGACGGGTATTTTTCTCATAGTGATGAGCAGAGCAATTCTGACTCTCGCATCTTGTGAGCATGTCATCACGACGAGGAACTCTTGTCTCGAGCGGCCTTGATTTTCTTCATGACTTGGATTGATCAACAACTCGACAACGACCTCGCGCGGCGAGGGTTCTGACGTTGTCAAGTCGGTCGGCTGAACTGGCCGGTATGATGTATATATGGTGATGCAGCTACACGAACCAGCGAATTGCTTGCTTGGTTTGATATTCCAATGGCGACCTGATGCTTGCTTGCTCTTTAAGATCGAATCAACGGCCTTCTCGGCATTGATGTTTTTTTTTTCACAGTGATGAGCGAGACAATCCCGACTTGCACGGTCTTGATTTTTGAACTCAGATTGATCATCGACAACTCGACAACGACCTCGCGCGGCGAGGGTTCTGACGTTGTCAAGCTGTTGGACCTCGCGCAGCGAGGGTTCTGACGATGGATGTATAGCAGATTGAAAGAGCGAGCAGCTTGATCTCTTGCCGTATGATCATCGACAACTTGACAAAACGACCGCGCGGCGAGGGTTCTGACGTTGTCAAATTGCTAGAGCCTTTTTTTCTCATGATACAATAAATCGGAAGAGCCAGCAGCTTGGGCTCTTGCCATATTTTATTGATTAGATGAATACTAATGGATACTTACCAGGCAACATGATGGCCGGCAACGATGAAGAACACGACGCTCCGGACGCTGCGCTGCTTCAATCCAGGCTTGGCTTCTCGGCGTGCAGGCTTGACTTCTCAGCGTGCAGCAGGCTTGGCGTAGATGCGTATGTAGAAGAGAAGCTGTGGTGTAGGCGTGAGAACCTCAGGACCTCCGGCGTTGATGCGTGAGAACCGGCGACTTCGACTCAGCTCATCGACGACTTGATGTGCAGCAGCTTCTTGCATCGAGCTGTATATGTGTATATGGCCTAACTGGCATGTATATAGCCTCTGCATGGATGCACGCTCGACATCTGGAACCGAAGGGCCCCTCTTGTTGACCAGGGTGCCTGTTTATATAGGGACGGAACATAGAGCCGGCATCAACTCCTTGGCCAAGAAAAGGATATACGCAGACGTATCTCCTCAAGTATCTCTGAAACCCGTTAACAAACCAGGCCACGTACGTACATATCTGTATTTCAAGTGTTTGGCTTGCGTACGTGCCGAACCAATTGTTTAATATTTCCATCCAGCTAACTAACTAGCCGGGCAAATGTTGTATATATATATACACACACACACGTATATAGATCAAAGCACCATGACGTGCATTTGCCCTCGTCAAGAGAACTTCAAACTGGTAGAAATATTTGAGAGATGGGGCCTGTGTGTCATAGGCTCAGCCATGGTGAATCTCGTACGCCTATTTATGTGCCAATAATATGCGTTGAATAAGTAGTATGAACCGAGAAATATATTCTCGTATAAAGCTTGTCTCACATGATTATTTTATAAAAAAATGATCAAAATAATCATCAAACAATGTGCTTTTACCATACAAACCTTTGTTATTAATCTAGTTCCACTTGTATTCGAAGAAAATATGTTTTGCAGGTATAAACGTGAAAAAATGTAAAAAGTACGCCAAAAGAAGAGGAAAGCGCACGCCGGACTGCGTTTTTGGACAAGGGGAATGCCACCAGGCCAAAACCGACGCGAACCAGGCCAAAGCACCCCTCGGAAAGTGGTCCACGGGAGGTTACAAGCCCACTCGTCAAAGCGCAACTCTACGCGGGCCAAACTTGGGCCGGCCGCCCCAAGGGGGGCGACCGCCTTTGGGCTTAGCCCCGATCCCCAGCGCTTTGCCTTGACCAGCGTCCCGGAGGAGTAGAGGTTGCATGAGGGTGCTTTTCGATGGCGCCAAGAACTCCCGCCAAACTCCCCCAAACCTCCCTAGAACAAGGATAGCCCTCCATTCTCCTCCCTCCTTTTCCTATATAAAGAGGCCATTGCCTCTCTTGTAACTCATTCCATACACACTTGATCAAGCACTTGATCATTCAATAAAGTCACTCACATTCCTTAGGGAATTCATCCATTGCACACACATAGAGAAAATGTAGAAGCTCCAATCCATTCAGGAGGGAGTGAGAGAGCAAAAGGTAGGAGTAGAGAGAGGAGTAGCGACCCCGCTGCCTCGTGTGTAGTTCGACTTGGCGTCGCACACCCGGCAGACGGAGTGCCGAACCAGTCGGCTCCCGCCTCCATACCTGTACCTCTGCGGATCTTTGTCACGACTTGGCGTAAGAGATTCGTGTTTTATCTTCAGCTATCATTCTTAAGTACACGTTATCATTCTCTTTGTTGAGTTAATTTATGGGATCGTTGTTCACCTTTCGGTAAATGCTCTAGTAGAGGGTCTCTGATGAAGACGGGATACCCTGATCGACGCTAGAGTAGTGATGAATAGCGTAGACGTGGTGTCTAAGTTATGAATCACCCTCGTTTGCTGCGCAACCCACGGTAGTGAGGTAGGAGATAGGTGGTGACAGCCATGTTCGCCCACTGTATTCCTCCACGTCCGGTTGCGGAGTAGAGCTGTAGGCCGGCATCACTTGGCAGACCAGGTGCGATCCGGTGCCCGAAGTAACACTCACAAAGTAGAAGTTAACTTGACTAAGTCTAGATCCCGAAGAAGAACATCACTCCCACGTTCACCTTCTCATGTTTCTCTGGGTAACTAGTTAGATCAGACTTAACTCCCATTCCCTGTGGAAAATACGATACCCTGAATACTTCCGGGTGAAGTGCTACAACGGTACTTTCCATGCGCTTACGGATTATCACGCTACGCTAAGAAATACCAACAGATGGGGCTAGCACCCTTCACGGATCTGCTTTCCAGATTTTCCACGCCCTACACCGGATCGGCCGCGTGGAGTTGTCACTTGCGGACCCGCCACTCACAGGCACCTCCAATGGATCCATAGCACCGTCGCCGTGCACCAATGTCTCACGAGATGGTGCTACCTCAACTCCACCGGATCCACCGGGCGGAAGTGGCGATGGGTGGAGGTGCCGCACACCAAGCTAGCTAGAGGTGGCACCAAGGTGGAGGGGCTCGGGCGGCGCGACATACCGGCCACCACCGCCCCTTGCTCCGAGAGAGGGGGGGGGGGGGAGAGGTGTCGCCACGGGGGAGGAAGAGACAGGGGTGATCCCGGTAGAGAAAGGGAAGGGCGGCTGTGGGTGCGATGAATACTTGCTTGTGTGCTGCGGGCTGGGCCAATATTAATACATGCGGGTCCTATTGCGTGCTTGCCACCATTGATTAATGGAGGCGATTGTTTGAAGCAACCGCCTCCGTTATTTGGTGGCCGGGCAGCCATCTCAACGATCGCGCGTCCGAGTCACAAAACCAAATGCCTCGGTTAAGTTTTAGTTTAGTTGTGGAAGAATACGATGATTTTTTTTTTGGTATCATGAATATTATTGATACTTTTATTTGTACAAACTCAATTAATAACATTTATATGGTTTGACTTGGCACTATTATAGAATTACAATATTTTGGAACAGCGGATCAGTACAATACCACTGTATAGTAACACAATAATACAGTAGCCAAACAGAGAAAATAAGGACATTACATAGTACAGTATTACACACCATATGTTATATGATATATGATACCATATGTACTCATTACCATTGTACTACTTAAGCGCATTATTTCGTTATTTCATGGTTACCAAGCTTTTAAGTAGCAATACTCGTAACTCCCTTCTTAAGCAGAGAGATGACAATATAATGTTGTTGTTCAGGAAGCCACACGGATAGGACCATGAATAGTCTTGTCATAATCCTCAATATCTTTCACGAGATGCCACACGTTACCCCTTTGAAACCCGCCGCAGCCACCCCTCTGGTGTTCCTTCCCGTTCTCGTCTATCTCCACGCACCCAATCCTTTGGATAAACTCCAAGAGCATGGTTGGCCTGCATATATATATGTAACACGTTTTACTGTTAGCTTTTTTAAAAGAGAAAACAGAATATTACTTCCTTTTAAACTAAGTCAACATGCATATTTAAAACGTTTCATTATTGTTTCAGCTGTTTTTTTAAGAAAAATAATAAAGGATAGATCCTTTTGTACTAGAATTGCTCTTTATAGTAGGAAGAACATGGATGTAATTAGTCGAAGATTTATGTCAACTAACATTCTTGCAAAGGATCCAGAAAGAACGCGATCGATCATTACCTGTCTGCAGGAGCTCTGGCGAAGATCTGGAGAACAACTCCGCCATTGTCACCCCTGTCCACTCGCACGCCAAACTCTTGGCACTCTTTAATCTGTGCCTCCGACAGCACGTCCCCAGCGATCCGCCTCACACCGTCATAGTAGCTGGCCGCCGGTGGTGGCAGGAGCTCCATGCCGCCCATGGGGACCGCGCACGTATCTCCCTCAACGTGCCGAGAAGGTCGTCGCTGCCCATCGCCATGTGCTGCACGCCTGGCCCGCCATGGTGCTCCAGGAACGTCTGTATCTGGCTCCGCCGCTTGGTGCCGTACACGGGCTCCAGGACCGATAGGAGCACATTCTCTGTGCTGTTGGCCAGCACCACGCCGTTGAACGTGCTCTCGGCCGTGTCTACTTCATTCTCCTTGAACCTGTAGAATTCGTGGAAACCCGTGAACCCGGTGATGTACGCGGCGACCGAGCCAGGTCCGCACGCCGCCCGACGATGTGGTCGAACCGGTTGAGCCCGTAGTCCGGACACTGTGATGAGCTCGCGAGGTTCTCCGAAACCGGGCAGGAAGGCTACGTCCGTGTCCTCGGGGTGGCTCACGGGCGGAGGACGATGTCTCCGTAGAGCTCGACCTCCGCGAACATGAAGCTGTGGCCGAGGGCAGCAGGGGCGAAGGCCGGCCGCGCACAGCGCTGACGCTGGCGCTGAACGCCTCGGGCGTCCGGAGACACGGATCGCGATGGCGCGCACCGCGAGGCGTGGTCGGCGGTGAAGCGGCGCGCGGCGCCGCAGAGAAGGAGGGAACCACGGAGACGATGCCGCCGCCGTCGCCGCCGGGCGGCGCCGTGCTGCGCCGCGTGGGGGCGGTGAAGAGTAACGCCAGAGGTCCAGAGCGCGGCGCAGCAGGTGCGAGGCGTGTGCGGTGTTCCCGTTGTGAGGGTGGAGTGCGCGGCCAGTGGTACCCCCGAGCCCGGCGAGAAGCGGGCAGCAGCGGAGGCGGCGTCGGCGCACCAAAACTCGACGTGGTGGAAGCCGATCACGCTCAAGGGGTCAGCTGTGCCGGGCGGCTGCCGGCGAGGGCGGTCCGCGGTGACGGGCGTCATCGTTGGGTGCAGCGTGGTTGCATGGAGAGGCGCCGGAGTGTTGGTTAATCATGTGTTCCCCGATGATGTAGTCGCCATGGTGCGTTAGTTCGGTAAGATCGTTGCTAGAATTTGAATAAACGCGATGGCGGGAAAATCAGTTGAGGGCCGAGGAGCGTCGGGGAGCGGGTGACCGCGACACGACGTCGAAAGCGATTATGCATTTGTTTCTAGCCATCTTGTATCTCTGTTAGTGTCGGTTTTCATTAACAAAGCGTGTGTGTTAGCTATTGGTATAAATAGTTGGATGTTTGGAGCGCATGTTAGCGCGCCGGTTGAGAATCGTGTTTGTACTCGAATTGAATCAAGGTGAAAAGGGGCACCGTCACCACCCGTTGCCGTGGAGTTCATCGTGTGTTCATCCAAATTTCATTCTTGTTCTTGCGCAATCTCGTGTCTAGGCTTAGCCACTTCGCGTTCATGCTTGAGATCGATTGATTCCTGGCCAACACGCATGGTATCGTGAGCCGCTCAATCATCAAGCATCACCACCACATAGCGTGTGTCCATGGCGTTGGTGAATGGCGGCCGGGAGCCGGGGTGATGGAGGTTACCGCAGATTTTCCCCGACGCCGACATCGACGAACTACACCCGGTTGGAGTATACGGGTGCGGCGATCATGGAGGAACGAGGGGTTGGTGGGGATCGTGGAGCCGCCGAGCGTAACGATGCGAGCCCCGACGGAGGCGTAAACCGCCAAAGACAAGAAGGTGCGCGCACACACTTGTTTCAAAGTCTCTCGATGATCTACCGATGCAAGTTGCGAAGAAGAAGAGTGGGAGAGAGGTGGAGTCACCGTCAGGCAAGGTTTGTTGGGGCGTAACGCGGAGAGATGCACGGTTACAAACTTTGCGCATGAGTTTGATGCACTCAAGATGAAGGAGGAGGACACCGCCGACGAAGTTTGCCGAAAACCGACGGCAATGTCGGTTAGATTCAAGAAACTAGGCGGGACCTTGGAGGATAGGGCTATGATGAAGAAGTCGCTCGACACCGCGCCGCATGTATTCATCCAAGTCGTGGCCGGGATCGAGCGTAACCAAGATCTGAAGACACCGGAATTTGATGATGCCATTGGACGCCTCGACATATGAGGAGAGGACCCGCAAGTCAAGAGGAGGGAGATCGAGAGTGGTCGTGCTACTCACTCAAGCCGAGTGGGATGCACGCGCGAAAGAAGACCGGTGGTGAAGGGTCCGTGGTGGCAAGTCATCGCCTCGGTGGCCGTGGTAGAGGGCATGGACGTGGTGGTGGCCTGAGTGGCCGAGGTGGGCGTGGAGATGCGGTGAAGCACCGAGAGGAAAGACAAGAGTCACATCAAGTGTTTCGGTGCAAGCTCAATGGCCACTATGCAAACCGGTGCCCAAACTTGAAGAAAGATGAAGAGGCTCATCATGTGAAGGCGCAGATGGAGCCATCGGTGTTGTTTGCTGAGCTAGAGGTGGAAAACCCGGGAGAAGCACTCAACAGAAAGTTCAAGGCAAAATGTGTCTCGAATGGTGGATCCATGCAAAATTAACTACATTTTGCTGGGAATGGAGAGCCCATAGGTGATACTTGGTGCCTTGACAGTGGAGCAAGCAACCACATGACTGGAGACAAGGAGAAGTTCAGAGAAATTGATTCTACTTTCTCTGGTAAGGTAAGATTTGGTGATGGCTCTACTGTTGATATTACTGGCATTGGCTCAATTATGTTCAAAGGAAATGATGGTAACCAGTGGTTTCTTAGAGATGTTTATTACATTCCCAAACTTAGAGCAAATTTGATTAGTCTTGGACAGCTAGCTGAAAATGGTCATAGAGTAGTGATGGATGAGGACATTATTATCACATCGAGAAAAGACCACATAGACTGATCATGTGTGTAGAGAGAAGTGGAAATAGACTATACAAAATTGGACTCGGTGTTGGGGAACCTGTTTTGCTTGTTAGCTAGTGTGGAGGATGAAGGTCGGGTCGTGGCATGGCGGGTTAGGTCATGTGAATTTTCATGCTTTGAAACAACTAGTTGATAAGGAGATGGCGGTGGAGTGCCACCGATTCAAAACCGATCAAGTCTGGCAATCTTGTTTAGTGGCTAAACAGACTAGATTATCATTTCCTAGAAGTGCATTGTGGAGAGCGATGAACCATTGGGTTTAGTACATGTTGATTTGTGTGGTCCAATTACACCTATGTCCATTAGTGGAAATAAGTACTTCATGCTTTGTGTTGATGACCGCATACAAGATGGTGTTCGGTTTTTATGCTCAAATCTAAGGATGAGGCAATGAATGCTTTTATCAAGTTTAAAGCTCAAGTTGAAAACAACCGCAATGACAAGATCAAGGTGCTTAGGTCCGATAGAGGTGGTGAATTCCTAAATGGAGTGTTACAACTGCTTTGTGATCAAGCCGGTATCAAGAGATAAATTCATCGCTCCATACACACCTCAACAAAATGGTGTGGTGGAGAGAAAGAACAGGACAGTGATGGAAATGACAAGAGCCTTGATGAAAAGCATGAAGATTCCCCGGAAGATTCTCGGTGAAGCGCTTAGACATGCAGTCTATTTGATCAATAGGTTGCCAACTAAAGCTATGGGTTATAGAACACCATATGAGGCATGGAATGGCAAGAGACTACATTTGGGTCACTTGAGAATTTTTGGATGCAAAGGTCATGTCAAAACAAAGGAAGCCTTACTTAAAGAAGCTAGATGACGATGTAAACCAATGGTGTACTTTGAATTGAAGAAGGTAGCAAAGCTCATAGGATGTTTGATCCTCAATCTAACAGAATTGTGGTTAGCAGAGATGTGGTGTTTGAGGAGACAGTGAAGTGGGATCGAAGCTAACAAACCGAGGATATTTCAGTTGAAATGGAGATGGGGAGTGGTATGTGCATTCTCAAGAAAATATGGAGGAAAATGTTCAGAATGGGATTCATAATGATCATAGTGTTGAACTGAATGGAGGTGGAAGCGAAGATGCAGTCTTACATTTGTAGGGGAGAGGCAATCTCGGAAGAAACATCTGCAGATAGACTCGACCCAAATCCGACAATAGAGAGTGATGCGAGAGACACCACCGCCGCAATTCGGGATCAAGAGTCGATCGGAAATGACTCGACAATCGTTGATAGTGACAACTATGATGAAACTCCTTTGAGGTTTAGAGATGTAAATGAGATATATCAACACACTAATGTTGTGAGTCTAGGATCGATTCGATGATGATGAGGATTCGATGGAGAGCAACAAAATTCGAGAAGAAGTGCGGCGGCGAAATAATGCGGTGGAGGCTACCGCATTGCTAGTCTGTGATGGAGGAGCCATCAAACTACGAGTGAAGCAAAATGACCCCCTAATTGGATACAAGCTATGGATAGTGAGATGCAATCAATGCGCAAGAATGGTACTTGGGATCCGCAAAGTTACCAACGGGGCACAAGGCAATTGGGCTCAAGTGGGTTTTCAAGTTGAAAAGAAATGCGGATGGGGAGATTGTGAAACACAAAGCTAGACTGGTAGCCAAGGGGTATGTGCAACAGCAAGGTGTGGACTTTGAAGAAGTTTTTGCTCCGGTTGCAAGGCTTGATACAATCGAGTGATCTTAGCAATGGCGGCAAATAGAGGTCGCGTGTTCATCACCTTGATGTGAAAACCGCTTTTCTTAATGGTGAATTAGAAGAGGAGGTATATGTTGCACAAACCGAGAGGGTTATGTTCGAAGGGAAAAGAAAACATGGTGCTAAAACTCAGTAAAGCTCTATATGGGCTTAGACAAGCACCTAGAGCTTGGAACATAAAGCTTGATAAATGTTTAAGAAAACTTGGTTTTAGTAGATGTGCTAGTGAGTCTGCTGTCCTACAAGAGAGGGGTTGGGAAGAGTGCAATAATCCTTGGTGTATATGTTGATGATTTGATTGTGACAGGTGATAGTGAAACTGAAATTAACAGTTCAAGCGAGGAGATGACTTCACAATTTGAGATGAGTGACCTTGGGTTCTTGTCATTCTATCCGGGAATAGAAGTGAAGCGACAAGTGGATCACATCACAATTAGACGGACCCAGCTATGCAAAGAAGGTGTTAACACAGTTTGGCATGGGGGATTGTAATCCACCCAAGTTCCCAATGGATCCCGGAGCAAAGTTAGATGCAGATAAGCAGGGCCAGAGAGTGGATGCAACCGAATACGAGAGAACAATTGGTTGCTTGAGGTACTTGTTGCACACAAGACCGGATCTCTCTTATTACGCTGGAATTGCTAGCATTCATGGAAAAGCCCAACATAAAACACAAATGCAAAGGAAGCGATTCTCGAGGTATTTGCAAGGAACACTTGACTATGGGTTGGTGTATACTCAGAACAAGTCGATGAAGTGTTGATAGGATACTCGGATAGTGATGTGGGTGGAGACCTTGTTGGAAGAAGAAGTACCGGTGGGATGGCCTTCTACCTGAATGAAAGTCTGGTGACTTGGTGCTCATTCAAGGAAAAGACAGTGGCTATTTCATCCCGTGAAGCGAGAATTCATGGCAGCTACTGAAGCAGCAAAGCAAGCATTGTGGCTTAGAACATTCTTTGAGTGAGTTTGGTAGCTGAGAAGAGGAAGAAGGTAGTGCTTTGTTTGTGGATAACAACTCAGCCATTGCTCGACGAAGAACCCAAAGATTCCATGGGCGCGTAAGCATATTGATATCAAGTATCACTTCATCGAGAGAGTGTATTGAGCGTGGACAGATCTTGGTGAAAAGAGTGAGCACAAATGAGCGAGAGGGCGGATGCATTGACAAAGCCACTTCCCCGCAGTGGAAGCCGGCCGTGATGATCCATTTGTTGGGTGTTCGGAGACTTCGGTGAACATCAAGATTATGGGGAGAATGTTGGTTAATCATGTGTTCCCCGATGATGTAGTCGTCATGGTGCGATTAGTTCGGTAAGATCGTTGCTAGAATTTGAATAAACGCGATGGCGGGAAAATCGTTGGAGGCCGAGGAGCGTCGGGGAGCGGGGTGACCGCGACACGACATCGAGCAGTTATTGCATTTGTTTCTAGCCATCTTGTATCTCTCGTTAGTGTCGGTTTCATTAACAAAGCGTGTGTGTTAGCTATTGGTATAAATAGTTGGATGTTTGGAGCGCATGTTAGCGCATCGCTTGTCAGAATCGTGTTTGTACTCGAATTGAATCAAGGTGAAAAGGGCACCGCCACCCCTGCCGGGTTGCCGTGGAGTTCATCGTGTGTTCATCCAAATTTCATTCTTGTTCTTGCGGAATCTCGTGTCTAGGCTTAGCCACTTCGCGTTCATGCTTGAGATCGATTGATTCCTGGCCAACGAGGAGTTGTCGGTGATGGCATCGGAAGAAGCGACGGGACGTGGGGTGGATCGTGATCGGATGCTGCTGGAGAATTTAGGTTTTGGCTGGTGGGCATGGGCGAAAGCCGACGAGGCCACAACTACGTGGGCACGGGCACTCATCATCATGTCTGTTTTGTTTCCAGCAGTTGAGCTATTTTGTGCAATTGTGTTGTGTATGTATGGTCTTATGGCTCAGCTGTGTGTCCAGTTCAGTGTCGTCGCTTGTCTATATATAGGCCGAGGTATACACAGTGGCCAGCTGGGCCCAGTATCGCATTATGGATCGACCTTGTGTTGTGCGGTTTCTCTGTGGATATAAAATTACTGTATGTGTATATTATTGTTTGTTACTACATTGCAAGTCATATTTGAAGTCAACACGATTTTATTTACACAGCGGCAGCATCTTCCTGGCTAAATCATAGCGGCCATTCCATTTAGGCCTTGTTGGCATGTATTCCGATTCGCATCAATCCATGTGTTGGGTGAAGCACTAGAGGAAACTGATCCTTTGTCGAGCGCCCGTAGTGCTCGGCAAAGGCTATAAAGGTCTCAAAGAAATCCTTTGCCGAGCACGGTGCTTGGCATAGAACCTCCGGGAAATTTTTCACGGCAGAGCTCCTTCATCGAGCACCAGGTACAGGTCCGCTCGGCAAAGCCTTTGCCAAGCATCACCATGGCCTTCGGCAAACAAAAGTAGTCGTTAACAGAAGTTACAACCGCCTTTGCCGAGAAACGAGGAACTGAGCTCTCGGCAAACATTTGTATTTTTGTTTTTCTTTTGAAATAACTTTACTAAGAACCTCAACTATGACCGCTCAGCAAGCCCCTCGATCCTTTGCCGAGAGCTCAACAAGGGAGCTCTCGGCAAACCTTCATTTGCCGAGAGCCCATTCAAGGGCTCTCGGTAATCTTCCTTCTTTGCCGAGGGCCTCTTCGACTACGCTCGGCAAATCTGAGGAGGTGGGCTTCTGGCAGCCATTTTCCCCACATTTGTCGAAAGCACAATGACAACAGCTCTCGGCAAAGCCTTCTTTGCCAAGAGCACAACTCGGCAAAGGACTTAAAAATGTCATTTGTATTTTGTTTTTGCTTTCCATCTTGACAAACAAACACATATATGACATATATCACTTCCATTCAACCACAAAACACATATATATCACATTCATCACATATTTCACACATCCGGCGATAAAACACATCGATATATCACAAAACACATATATCACATATGTAGCATCAATACATCAAGTCCACAAGTGCATCACTACACTACATCAAGTCCACTGCCTGCATCAAATTGTCCAAACAAGTCCACAAGTCTAACTAGTCTCACCACATCATCAAGTCTAACAACAAGTTCATTATTGAGGTGGGTAAGGTGGATACCGAGAGCTGCCGACAGAATACTTGCTCACCACATGGAGCCAGCTGATTCGAACCCGCCGATCCAGCGCGCAAAAAAGAAGACAATGTTGCAAGTGTTAGACATGATTACTTGATACATGAAAACAAAAACGAAACCCTTTGCTATCATACTCACAATAGTACCCGAACGAGCCGAGTCTAAAGCGCTAGGTGGAGCGAGGGGCTAGGAGCCCACGTGGCAGTCATACCACCTGACGTGGAAAGGAACCTAGTAAGTTCCTCAAACTTTGCCGCCATTGCTACCTACGTGGCCTCCACCTCCTCACTGCGCTTCTTTTCTCTGCTAGATGCTGGGCATGCTCCTGATGTAGCCGCCTTTCCTCTTCTACCTGAGCCTATGACATTTAACTTCATCATTTTAGTAATGCAAACGTTATTAGGCGTGTAAAGATAAATGTACGACGAGTAATGCAAACCTCAAAGGGCGCCTTCCCAGCCCATCGCCATGCTCGACCGAGGGTGTATCGGCGGGTCGGAGTCCACCCTCTGTGCTCGGACATCAGCTAGTCTGAGGCCAGAGCTCTCGATGATGCTGTCGCCAATCCATAATCTCCCATGCTTCTTGCCTCCTCCCGAGCTCATGACGATGTCTGTACCAATGTCATTGGCGTCCCGGATCGTGATTTGGCCCATACTTCTTCCTAGTTGCCACCGTGTACTCAAAGCAATCCGGGGGTCGACACTCTGTTCTTTACGCCTTGGGAGGGTCGTTCAAGTCATAGGAAACATCAGACGTCGCCTTGCCCTTGTGTGACATGCAGTAGGCTTGGAAGTCGTTGTAGTCCTTGTCGGGATGTGCATGCAATCGCGACAAATAAAGGAAGAGGATTAGTGCGCTGACCAAAGATAAAAGAAGATTGAGCCTCGAAGCGATAAAGGAAATCCGCGTACCCATAATTCTACGTACTACGCAAGGCTCGACGCCTTTAGTGGTGTGTTTGGACCTTGCATCACCAAATGCCGTCCCCCGTGTAACCTCGTGCACCCTTTCATAGTCCTCCATGAACCACCTATCCATGATCATCTCCTAGGTACATCCATGGCACGCAATGTAACACCCCCTGGTGTTAATCAACTAAAATCTTGCCATGTCATCATGTTTATCATAAAGCATGCATAATTAGAAAATTTGAAATGCATTGAATTAAAAATGAGTTTATATTTTTAGAGAAAGTTTGTGCTTAAGAAAATTTAGAGTGATTTAATTTTAATTTATGTTTTTGATCCTAAGTATGTTGTTGGAATGATGGTTGGATAGTATAGGTTGGGAATCTGAAATGAATCAAATTCAAATTTGAATTGAACTCCGAAAACCCTAAATTCCATTCTTTCTTTTACCCCCTTTTCTTTTATTCAAAATTTATAAGGAATTTGGGTATGGTTATTAAAGAAAATTTGAAGAGTTTTCAAAGTTGAACAAAATTGGTATTTTGAGTTTTCAAAGTTTAGTTCAAAAATTTAGAGTAATTTTGAAAATACCAAAATTAGGTTTTGCCCCCTTTTTATTTAAAAACCATAATTCAAAATCTAAGCAAAATTTGCAAAAACTTTTAAAAGTTAGTTTGTAGATCTTGTTGAGATGAGCAAAAGTCATGTACAAAGTTTTTCAAGTTGTTACATGTTTTTTTTAAGTAATTTTGAATTCAAATTTCAAAATTTTGAACTGCATTTCAAAAGTTATATTTAGAGGCTGAATTTGAAAATCTTCCAATTATAAAAATTGTAGATCTTGAAAAATTAGCCTAAGTCACTTTTTTGAGTTTTTCAAGTTCAGTTCAAATTTGGGGAGAATTTGATGAAATTCAGAAAACTAGGGTTTTAGGGCTACGCATTACACGGAAAACCCCTCGTTCTTCCTCCATACCGGGCGGTCGCGGCCGTCGCCGTGGTGTTCTCATGCCTTCGGCCGCCCTCTCGCGTCACCCGGCTAGCTGGTCGGCCCGCGAACGTCGCCGCCCACCCGTCCATCCCTCCTTTGCCCTATAAACGCTAAGCCGACGCCGGCCGCCGACTTTTCTTTCTCCTCCATCGCCGGAAACCGTCTCCGCCCCTTCCATTGCCGTCATCCTCAAGCTCCAATCCACCCAATTAGCTTTGCCATCGTGTTCGCAACTTTGTTGCGCACCGCTTGAGCCAACTTCGCTGGCGGGTTCGCCGGGAGGTTCGCCTCGCGCGCCGTCGTCTTCTTCATCTCCGCCGGGAGAGCGCCGCCCATGTAGTCGAGCCGCGTGCCACACTGTTTCTCGTGAGCTTCAATGAAAACCGGCTAGCGCCCTAGCTTTGCCTTGACGCCGTGGTCGCGGATGCGCCGTCGGTTTCGCTTTTTTGCCCCACAGGAGCCGCCAACGCCGCCGCCGTTGCCACCGTCTTCCATCACCGCCGCCGCTGCTCCGTCGCCGATCACCCTCCGCCCGCCTCGCCCAAACCAGCATGCGCACCGCAACCGGGTGAGCTCACCCGCGCACTCGTCTTTGTCCGTTGGGTCATAGCCGCCGTAGCCACCGAACGCGGCCCGACGAAGCTCCGCCTTTTTACCGCTCGCGCCGCTGTAGCCGCGCCCGTAGGAGCCGTTTAAGTTCGTTTTAGTGAGGACTGGGTTCGCCTGGATGGTGCCGGACTCGCCGGTGTCCTCGCAGTGTCGAAATCGCTCCGACGAGCCTTTGCCCGTCGTGCGCTCCATGGGCACAGCCCCGCCATGCCGACGGTGACGGTGCCCCGATGCCTTAGGTGTAGGGTTTATGCAAGTTGGGTGCTACATATGTCGTGTGGTTAGGGATCCCACCGGGTTTTAAATCGATTCGCTGATCGCGATGCTTCTGGAGAAGGAGACCCGATTCCACGACCTTCATCGTAGTAAATGATGGAATATGTTTTTGAGGAAAGAGAGTGGAATGACGAGAATATGTTTACTCTAGAATAGGATAACCTAGAGTATATGAGCTACTAATCTGAATTAAAATATTGAAAGTAAGGATTCATTTAGTAAGCTTTTCCCTCGCAAAAAAGAATTCACGATTCTTGCTTAAGCCTTACCTTGACTCCTAAGACCCGGTATTCCCGTGTCTTCTCCCCGTTTTCTTTAGTCGGGTAAGTCTTATTGAGTACTCCCGCACTCGGGGTTCTTTGACCCTTGTTGCGAGGAGCTGGTCATGAGCAGGCTTGTTTTGGTCCCCGCCGCATGACGGTGTACCGGAGGAGGAGGATGAGTAGAGTTGAACCGTCGGGCGGGGGTTGTCGGTGTTTATATGTATAAAGTTACTCCAAAACTATCGGGCTTGTAATAATGATACTTAAGTTTGAGTATTTGAACAAATGGTTTGTAAACTTATGGTTATGTAATCCTTCCACTTGTACTCGTGTATTTGAATAAAGTGTTGTAATACCGGGTGTGACTTGTTAATGAGATCCTGCTCGAAGATTAATAGCACTTTCTAGATTATTGGAAACACATGCATAATGATCGAGGTCTTAATGACGATGATAAGTGCATGTGGGCCCTCGTAATTTAGGAGGTTCTCATTACGCTTGGTACCGAGCATGATCATTATTACCGCTTCGTAGTATTATTTTACAAAACTTCAAAATGATATGAGTCAAATTAACTTAAACTCTTAATTTGGTCTAAATTGCTTATAACTTATCTTGAATCCATTTGTAAATCTTTTCTTATAATTTAAATGTTTTGTAGTGGAGTAACATATCGATTGCCCTATATAATAAGTTTCGTTTAAGCATAGTTTCGTAAGATCGATTCATGCATCATGCTTAATCAACTTGTTAATCACTTTCCCCTTAATTATGGTTTGGGTTAAGTATATCAATCCTATGCTTGCTAACCCGATAATCCCTTTGATCCATCCTTTAATTCAATCTTTCCTTTCTATAGGATCGCCCGTACTAAGCGCACTCCAACAAAGAAGACGGACCCAAAGGAGTTCCTCGACACCAACTTGCTCCAAGAAATGATGGTGCTAGCAAGCGGAATAGTAGGCCTAATTTATCACCGAGATACAAAGGCTTATCGAGAGTTGGCGTAAGCAAACAGAGCTAGAGCGTAAGGCACTTCACGCATTGTTAATCTCCAAGTCGAAGTAGGAAGGCTCACCGAAGAGTTGATGGGTTACCGGAGCCAATGAGGATGCTACCTTACGTGGACAGGATCCGCAAGGTGAAGTGGAGCGACGTGATTTGGACTATGAAGAATGTCGCCAAGTTGTATTCAATATACTTCATGAAAGGGAGTTTGAAAGGCAAGACATGATACTAGCCATCCAAATGTATTCATGCCTTAGAAGCTCAGTGCAAGGGTTTGGAAGCTTACAACGCCAATTTACATGAAGCCATCCATCGGAACCACCAATGGAGAGGTTGAGGATGAAGGAGGTGTTGTTGAAGATGAGAATGAGGAAGAAGCAGAAATGAAGAGATAGCACCACCTAGTGATGGTGAAGAAGAAGAACCGGAGGAGGTAGAGCACTACCAGACAATGAGAATGATGGTTGAGCGGTTGTGAGGATGTTGTTATATATGTAACATAGTTTTAGTATGAAAAACTTAGCGGGTTGGATGGTCCTGTTTAGTACAGGATTGTATAATAAATAAGGAACCGGTTTGGTGTGTTGCTGTAACTTTTAGAAAGTTATATGTAAATTAATGAATAAAGTCGGTTTGTTTGTAACATGCCTCGGTCCAATGCTAGCGCTTCAAGGGCTATTCCTTCCGTCCACCACAGGTTCCTGTTAATCTGACTGATGCCATAGCTGCTTTGGTCCAAGCCACTACGTAAAATAGTCGTTTGATGCGGGAAGTGGCACATAATAGTCAGAATAGTAACCAAGAGAACAATGGTCGTCGGAATGATAAGAAGAAAAAAAATTCATACCCCTCGATTTTCACCGACACTAAGCCCCCAATCTTTTCAAGAGCAAATGAACCTTTGGAGGTCGATGACTGCCCGCACTATGGAGCAAAAGTTTGAGCTTATGGAATTCACCACCTATCGAAGCCCGATTTTGCAGCTCAACAGTTTAGGGGTGCCGCAGAGCTTGGTGGGCAACTTTTCGCCATGCAGCCACCGGACACCAAGTGACTTGGCCAGAGTTCCGAGAAGCTTTCCGTGCACATTATATACCTCGAAGGTGTGATGGCTAAGAAGTTAACGGAATTTATTGAGTTGAAACAAGGGAATCGATCGCTTATGGAGTATGTTGGCCAGTTTAATCATCTTTCTCGGTATGCTCGAACATGTTAGTACGTATGCAAAGAGAAAGGAGTGGTTTTTGCGTGGTTTAAACATGAAGCTTCGCATAATGATGACTACACGTGCCACGCACACCCTATTATGAGGTGGTCAATATGGCACTCAATGCTGAAGAAAAATATCGTCAACACAAGGAGATCAAGAATAAGAAGAAAAATGTATCTTCTGGATTTTCTGGAGGGAATAAGAAGCGTCGAGGGTGATTTATCATCCGGTGAATCATTATCGCCCCCTCCCTATCGGCCTCTCTATCGCCCACCACGCTTTCGACCTAGGCCGCAGCCATTTGTCGCCCGTCGCAACTTTTTCCTTATCCCCGTCGGCCCGAATGCCCCCGGCATTCGAACTCTGTTCCACAAGGCCAAGGTAGTCCTATCTCGCTTTAACCGTGGCAAACTGGACACTATTCCCGAGAATGCCCCAATCCTCGGAGGTTTAATCCCAATTTTTCGATAGCATCGGGAAGTCAGCAGCCACGTAACAAGAACAGTGAAAGGACCGAATACTCGAAGGGTAAAGTTGAGAAGAAGACTGGGCGGGTGTTTTATATGAATGTTGATGAAATACCCGGGGAGAACCCGTCATGATGGGTATGTTTCCCTCGTTGCCAATCACCCCTTGAGCTTACATTGTTTGATTCAGAGCATCTCATACATTCATCAATAGAACTTTTGTCATCAAGCATGAAATACCAATTGGGGAAACAAAAGATAATTTCTTTATACGATGCGCTGGGGATGTATGAGTACTAAAAAAATGGTACAACAAGTACCTATAAGATTAGGTGGACATGATTTTTCCACTAATATGATAATTCTAAAGGATCGATATAGATGTGATCCCGGGTATGAATTGGATGTATCGGCATGGGGGTCATCATCGATGTTTTGAATAGAACAATCGGGGTAAATATACCCGATAGCAATTCTCAACTTCTTATTCAACTTCCCATTCCTAAGAGGGTCAAGTGAGAGAATCTGTACTACATCCGTTAAGGAGATAAAGGATACTCCAAAGAGTCTATGAATTTCCGGATGTGTTTCGGAAGATTTACCCGGTTTACCGCCCGATAGAGATGTGGAGTTCGCACTGATCCAAACCGAGAACCGCCCCAATATCCGGGAGAGCATATAGAATGCCACCTCAAGAATTAGCGTAATTGAAAACTCGTTGCAAGAGTTGTTGGACAAAGGTTTTATTAGACCCGCCATCACCTTGGGGGTGCCCCGCTATATTCGTGAAAAGAAAGAACACACTTTGAGAATGTGTGTTGATTATCGCCCACCGAATGAAGTGACGATTAAAAACAAGTATCCTTTGCCCCGCATTGATCTACTTTTTGATCAACTTGCCGGAGCCAAGGTTTTCTCAAAGATTGATTTAAGATCGAGGGTATCATCGATTAAGATCGTACTGTAGATATTCCAAAGACCGCCTTCACTACCGGATATGGTTTATATGAGTATTTGGTGATGTCTTTTGGATTAACCAATGCCCCAAAGACATTTCATGTATTTGATGAATACGGTATTCATGTCGAGCTTGATAAGTTTGTAGTGGTATTCATTGATGATATATTGATATATTCTAAGAACAAGGAAGAACATGCCGAGCACCTTCGAATTGTTCTTCAACGCCTAAGAGATCATCATTTATATGCCAAGTTCGAGTAAGTGTGAGTTTTGGTTAGAGAAGATACAATTCTCGGGTCATGTATTGTCGCCGGATGGAGTTTCAGTTGATCCAAGTAAAGTCAAGGATATTCTTAATCGAAGCCCCCAACCACCGCGTGCATCAAGTCCGTAGTTTTTAAGGAATGGCGGGATATTACCGTCGGTTTATTCCGGATTTTTCAAAGGTAGCAAAGCCTATCACCGAATTATTGAAGAATCAAACCAAGTTTGTCCGGTCACCCGAGTGTGAGAAAGCTTTTAAAATTCTCGAAGAAGGCATTAACTCATCGCACCAAGATTGGCTCAACCGGATATTGAGAAGCCGTTCGATGTTTATTGTGATGCTTCGGAATTGGCCTTGGTTGTGTGCTGATGCAAGAAAGAAGGGTTATTGCTTATGCCTCCGCACAACTTAAACGTCATGAAGAGCATTATCCAACTCATGATTTAGAATTAGCGGCAGCTTTGTCCATGCACTGAAGATTTGGCGTCATTATTTGCTGGGCAATACTTGTCATATCTATACTCGACCACAAGAGTTTAAAGTATATCTTCACCCGGTCCGACCTAAATATGAGACAAAGAAGATGGTTGGAGTTAATCAAGGATTATGATTCGAAGTGCATTACCATCCCGGTAAAGCAAATGTGGTTGCCGATGCACTTAGTCGGAAGTCCCACCGCAATTACCTTGAAGTAAGTTTAATGGACAAAACTTTATGTCAAGAAATGGAAAAGTTAAATTTGGAAATCATTGAACAGGGGGACTCTATCTAATATCATTGTGGAATCAAATATCCGAGATCAGATTATTACCGCCGAGAGAAAAATAAAGGTATAACACATATCAAAGAGAGAGTTAGAAGTGGAAAACCATCTTGTTTCGAATTGATGAAGCGAGATGTGTTATGGTTCAAGAATCGCCCGTAGTACCAAAGGTTCCCGAGTTACGCCGGCGATCCCGGATGAAGCACACTTGACTAGGTATTCTATTCACCCAGAAAGCACCAAGATGTATCAAGACTTGAAAGCAGATTCCGTGGACTAAGATGAAGATAGAAATTGCTCGTTATGTGGCTAAATGTGATACTTGTCGGCAGTAAAGGCAAAGTACACATGAAAGCCGCGGGGACGCTTAAATCTATTACTGTTCCGTCATGGAAATGGGAGGAAATTACCATGGACTTTATTGTTGGTTTACCCAGACATCAAGGGGTTTCAATTCCATTTGGGTTATTGTGGATCGTCTTACTAAAATAGCACATTTTCTCGCAAGAAGAGAAGACTATTCTGCAAAAACTTATGCCGAGATATATATTGCTCGGATATTCGGTTTGCATGGTGCACCAAAGAATATTGTTTCAGATAGAAGTTCAATATTTATGAATAAATTTTGGAAACAATTACAAAAATCTTTGGGAACCAAACTCAGTCCTAGTTCAGACTTATCACCCACGGTCGATGGACAAACCGAGAGGGTTAATCAAATTCTAGAGGATATGTTACGAGCACATTGTTCTCACTTATCAAGAAAAATGGGTTGAATGTTTACCTTTAGCGTAATTCTCCTACAACAACAGTTATCAAGAAAGTATCAAGATGGCACCTTTTGAAGCTTTATATGGTCGCAGATGTAGAACTCCTCCGCATTGGTCTGAACCTGGAGAAAGATGGTTCTTTGGTGTGGATTTAGTTAAGGATGCGAAGAGAAGGTTCGTGTCATACAAGAAAATATGAAAGTGGCTCGATGCAGACGTAAAAGTTATGCGGATAAAAGGCGTCGATCTTTGACTTTTGAAGTGGGAGATTATGTGTATTTGAAAGTATCACCTATGAAGGGAGTAAAAAGATTTGGAATCAAAGGAAAGTTAGCACCTCGTTATATTGGACCATTCCAGATTCGGAAAGATGTGGAAAGGTAGCATATCGCTTTAGAATTACCGAACACCTTTACAGCGGCATAATGTGTTCCATGTGTCCCAGCTTGAAGAAATGTCTTCGAGTGCCCGATCAAGTGGTTGATATTGAAGGAGTTGCACTCAAACCTGATCTAGTCTATTCAGAATACCCCTGCTCAAATTCTTGATCGAAAAGATCGTGTCACTCGTAGAAGAACAACCAAATGGTATAAGATCCAATGGAACCAACATTCTCAAGAAGAAGCTACATGGGAGTCGAGGAATATCTGCAAGAGCACTTCCCGAATTTCTTGCTTCTATCTAGGTTATAATCTCTTGTCTCTTTAAATTCTTGTAGCATAAATTAGATAAAACACCATCTCGCTTTATGAACTAGTTTGAGATGTGTTTGCTTGACACATTTCCTTTGCCGTTACTTAACCCCAGAGCTTTAAATCTCGGGGACTAGATTTCTTTTAGGGGAAAAGGCTGTAACACCCCTGGTGTTAATCAACTAAAATCTTGCCATGTCATCATGTTTATCATAAAGCATGCATAATTAGAAAATTTGAAATGCATTGAATTAAAAATGAGTTTATATTTTTAGAGAAAGTTTGTGCTTAAGAAAATTTAGAGTGATTTAATTTTAATTTATGTTTTTGATCCTAAGTATGTTGTTGGAATGATGGTTGGATAGTATAGGTTGGGAATCTGAAATCTGAATCAAATTCAAATTTGAATTGAACTCCAAAAAACCCTAAATTCCATTCTTTCTTTTTTACCCCCCTTTTCTTTTATTCAAAATTTATAAGGAATTTGGGTATGGTTATTAAAGAAAATTTGAAGAGTTTTCAAAGTTGAACAAAATTGGTATTTTGAGTTTTCAAAGTTTAGTTCAAAAATTTAGAGTAATTTTGAAAATACCAAAATTAGGTTTTGCCCCCTTTTTATTTAAAAACCATAATTCAAAATCTAAGCAAAATTTGCAAAAACTTTTAAAAGTTAGTTTGTAGATCTTGTTGAGATGAGCAAAAGTCATGTACAAAGTTTTTCAAGTTGTTACATGTTTTTAAAAGTAATTTTGAATTCAAATTTCAAAATTTTGAACTGCATTTCAAAAGTTATATTTAGAGGCTGAATTTGAAAATCTTCCAATTATGAAAATTGTAGATCTTGAAAAATTAGCCTAAGTCACTTTTTTGGAGTTTTTCAAGTTCAGTTCAAATTTGGGGAGAATTTGATAAAATTCAGAAAACTAGGGTTTTAGGGCTACAAAGGTACGTGGAAAACCCCTCGTTCTTCCTCCATACCGGCCGGTCGCCGGCCATCGCCCGTGGCGTTCTCGCGCCTTCGGCCGCCCTGACGCACGTCACCAGGCTAGCCTGGTCGGGCTTTAACGCCGCCCCCACCCGTCCATCCCTCCTTTGCCCTATAAAACGCTAAGCCGACGCCGTCGTCGACTTTCTTTCTCCTCCATCGCCACGGAAACCGTCTCCGCCCCCTTTCCATTGCCATCGCCCTCAAGCTCCAATCCACCCATTTAGCTTTGCCATCGTGTTCGCAACTTTGTTGCGCTTGGCTTTTGAGCCAACTTCGCGTCGTGGTTCGTCGACTGGTTCGCCCGCGCCGTCGTCTTCTTCATCTCCGTCCCGAGCGCCACCGCTAGTCCGAGCCGCCGTCGTCACCTATTTCCTGGTGAGCTTCAATGAAAACCAGCTAGTGCCCTAGCTTCGCCTTTGACGCTGTGGTCATGATGCGCTCGTCGGTTTCGTTTTTGCCCCACGAGGAGCCGCCGGAACGCCGTCGTTGCCACCGTCTTCCATCACCGCCGCCGCTTTGCTCGTCGCCGATCACCCTCCGCCTCGTCTCCGTCCAAACCAGGCGTGCGCACTGCCAACCGGGGTGAGCTCCTGCCGCACTCGTGCCGTCCGTTGGGTCATAGCCGCGCCGTAGCCACCGGAACGCCGGCCGCCGACGAGCTCCGCCTTGCCGCTCCGCCGCGCGGCTGGCGTCCGTGTAGGAGCCGTTTAAGTTTCGTTTAGTGAGGACTCGGGTTCGCCCGATGGTGCCGGACTCGCCCGGTGTCCTCGGTGTCGCCGAAATCGCTCCGACGAGCCTTGCCGTCATCGCCAAGCGCCAAGCCGTGCCGCCATGCCCGACGGTGACGGTGCCCCGATGCCTTAGGTGTAGGGTTTCGGGCATCATCGTGTCCGCGCGGTCGAGGGATCACGTAGAGCCAAGCCGCGTCGCCGGAGACCTCACCGCCGGCGAGTTCTCGCCGGTCAACCGCCGGCGCCGCCGCGGTCGGCCGCGAGGTGGCGATTGGGCCGGCTGCTCTCATGTAGCAACAGCGAGCTGGGCCACACGGTGTTGGGTCGCACGGGATAACGGGCTGGAATTGGCCCGAGGGTTTGTTTTGTTTTAAAAATCTGATTTATCAATTTTCTTTTCTTATGAATAGTCTTGATTCTTTCAAAATTCATAGAAATTTGAAAATAGCTCCTTAAATTCTGAAAATTTTTGTAGAAGCTTCTTATGAGTATATGAATCCATGAAAAATTTGAAACTTTGATATTGAGTAGTTTTTGCATGATTTAAAAATACAAATTTTAATTGAAAAATGCATCTTCCTTGATTTTTAATAATTATTTTATTTATCTAAAAATCATGAAAATTAGTTTGGTACTGTTTTATGACATAACCTACCTGTACAAAAAATTTTGAGCTTGTTTAGAGAAAATTAAAATATTTATTATTTCATGTCCTATTATTTTATGTGATTCATAAATTGTTTAGTGTCAAATAGATTAGGTTTTGTGTGACTTCGGGGTTGTTTTGTGAATCTTAGATTGTATCATAGTAAGATGGTCCTTGAGAACTCCTTAGGCAATGGTGATGATATCTTTAGAGTAGTTCAACAAGTTGGTTTTGTTGGGTTGCAACTTTATCGTGAAATAAAGTTACCTTCCCGTATTTATCATTTCATGCACCATAAAGCATCATATTTAATTCTATGGCATCATGTTGAAGCATCCATTATTTAGTGTAGTGAACGAGACCGAGATTGTTAAAGCCGAGCCGCTTCTTTGAGGAGGGTTGTTCTCGTTGAAGAGGATTTCTATAGTTGTGGTGTTGACCCCGAAGTTCCGGATCGTCAACGAAGGCAAGCCCCTGTTACATTAAACCTTTCCTTGATATTTTAAAAGTTTTATATCACTTATGTCTATGCTATGTTGCATTAAGTAATTAGGAGTTGAGTGATAACCTAATTGCTGCATTACCATCCTTGTTTATTTCAATACCATCCTTGATAACATGTTTCTTTTCAAAAATGCTTAGTTATGCTTAGCCCCTCGCTTAATTAGTTAAGTTTTTCATCAAAATGTTTTATTTGAGAAGATGGTACTTGTTTTCGGAAAAGAAAGAGATATAGTGATGAAATTGAGATCGGACGGGGACGTAGGTTGAAAGCCGGCGGGATACCTAGCTGTGCTTGTCCCGTTGGTCGCTTTAAGGACCGTCCCGTTGTTTGGCCCGAGTGAAATCGGGACGTGTTGAACGATATTGCGCCTGAGACCTTTTTGGTCAATGGCACGCCCGATCGGCGATCACCCCGCATCGGTCGACCCTAACTAGCCACATACTCCGTAAGCCGGATCTCGGTGGAGCCAAATCGGGAATGGCAACCACGCACCGGGAGTGGAGAGATGGCGGGGAGTAGCGTGTACCCACCCTACTGGTCAAACCGTCATTAGGGACGGGGTAGGGAGGTGGAGTACTGTGCTCTCGGGTGGCGCAGCCTCGCTTCCCGTTTGGACAAATCGAGAAAAGGTTGATATATGCAAGTTGGGTGCTACATATGTTGTGTGGTTAGGGATCCCCAGTTGGGTTTTGAATCGATTCGCGGATCGCCGATGCTTCTCGGAGAAGGAGACCCGATTCCCTGACCTTCATCGTAGTAAATGATGGAATATGTTTTTGAGGAAAGAGAGCTGGAATGACAGAATATGTTTACTCTAGAATAGGATAACCTAGAGTATATGAGCTACTAATCTGAATTAAAATATTGAAAGTAAGGATTCATTTAGTAAGCTTTTCTGCAAAAGAATTCCTGATTCTTGCTTAAGCCTTACCTTGACTCCTAAGACCAGTATTCCTGTGTCTTCTCCTATTTTCTTTAGTCGGGTAAGTCTTGTTGAGTACTCCCGCACTCGGGGTTCTTTGACCCTTGTTGCGGAGAGCTGGTCATGAGCAGGCTTGTTTTGGTCCTCGCCGCATGACGGTGTACCGGGAGGAGGATGATGAGTAGAGTTAAACTCTCGGGCAGGGTTGTCAGTGTTTATATGTATAAAGTTACTCCAAAACTATCAGGCTTGTAATAATGATACTTAAGTTTGAGTATTTGAACAAATGGTTTGTAAACTTATGGTTATGTAATCCTTCCGCTGTACTCTGATGTATTTGAATAAAGTGTTGTAATACTGGAGTGACTTGTTAATGAGATCCCGTTCGGAAGATTAATAGCACTTTCTAGATTATTGGAAACACGTGCATAATGATCGAGGGTCTTAATGACGATGATAAGTGCATGTGGGCCCCCGTAATTTAGGAGGTTCTCATTACACGCAACCAATAGGGAATCATCTACACGTCATGAAGTGTTTGACAGATTAGAAGATCAAATTAAACATATTTAATCTGAAAATGAAGCAATATTAGTGTTGTTCCCGTTCCTCTATGAACGTTCGAGGGGTCAACATCGTCACCCTTGCTTCATCCTTTGTTATCCTTCTACCCAGCACCATCACATAGTAGGTAATGATGGCATGGTGCTTCACCTCGTGAAGCATGTCGGTGATGCGTTTTTGCAAGCACTCTCAAGCATTCTTGCCGCTCACGACCTCCATTTCGCTCGCATTGGAAGAAGTTCTACATACTAATACGATGTCAAATTAATTGTTTCTAGGTTGAGTCAAATGAATGCGATGTATTGAGAAAACTTTGTGCGAGGGAGAGTTACCCAAAACTCCATGAGCATGCGCTCGCCTTATGGGTGTAGATTGGGTCTTTGCCTTGGTAGTAGTGGCCCCATGTGTAGGCCGACTCGTCTGCCCGTAGTATGTGACGATGCCGGGGTAGTGCTGCTTGCATAGAAGACCGATAATCTTTGGCGGGTTTTGCGTCGGCTACCGCCCGACACAACGATCCGTTCTGCACAATTAAGACATAAAGTTATTTTCTCTCGAAAGTGTAAATGAAGTAATGCATCTAAATCTACTTACCTTGTCCCTTAGGGGCGAGTCACTAGGCGGTTGTCAAGGAACGGAGGAGAGAGAGTCGTGCGGGGCCTCGCAAGTAGAACTTCACCGCCTTTGTCATAGCCCCATCGGACCCACACCCGACGCGTCCCCGAGGCGCGTCCTCCCCATCTTTGTCGTCGTCCCCGCCCTATGTGGCCTGCCTACTGCTCATCATCCTCGGGCGTCTGAGCCACCAGCTCACCGTCATCCTCCTCCTCGGTCCTCTGCAACGGCATGGGAGACAGGTCCTTCCTGGCCCGATAGACGCCGGCCCTCCTACTCCTCTGTGCGACCCCTCCCCTTGGTCCTCCACCTGTGTTGGGCTATAAGAGGTGGACAACGGACGCCGACCCTCCTACTCCTCTTGTGCGACCCCTTCCCTTGGTCCTCCACCTTGTGTTGGGCTATAAGAGGTGGACAAGGGCAGCTGACGCCGGTCCTCATTCTTCCTCGTCGGGTCCTCCCCACCGCCGTTCTCCCCCGACGGTGCTCGCCATCTTTCTTCAATCACCTATAATCAAATTATGAATAAGACATAATTGGACTTTGATGCATTGTAATCACATGTAATCAAACTATAAACAAGACATAATTAAAATATAAACAAAAGAACATAGTATTACATGTTTTAGAAGTAATCGAGATCATCATTAAGATTAGTTGGTAAGTTTGTCATTTCGTCATCACTTTCCAACGTTGTCCAAATAATGAAGAGAATCCGAAGGAGGAATGTTGTCTTCATTGTGCATTGCCCAATCTCTCAAGGATTTCTAAGTCCTTCAAATTTAACACCTCATTGTTGTTGTCGTCGTAATCAACCATTTCATTTTCTAATTCCATTCTATCTCTCGTAGTTAGGTCTATCACAAAATTCCCTGATAGTCCCTCTTCTTGATAGAACTCTCCTTCATATGTGTTTGGGTTGATCAGATTATAATCTTCATCATTCAAGACAGATAGTTTTCCATGCGGCATTGCCTTTTGCACAACCTCCCAACCCTTAAGATGATCTTTGCTTTGGCGGGCATATGGTAGGTAATAAATCTGCATGGCCTGTTGAGCCATAATGTAAACATCGATCGGCTCGTGGATACATAGAATCCGGTCAAACTTTGACTAGCCCAATTGTCGGGGCCGTAGAGTGGATCGAACTAATGATAATTGAATATCATAGGTTTAAGATGTGGGGGGCGACATAGAATGAAAGTTTGTATATTTCTTGTACTCTGCCATGATATTCATCCCCATTAATGTCGGCCATAACCACACAACTATTTGTTGTACTTCGATTGAGTCGACTCGCCATGGAAATGAAAGCCATTCACATCATAAGCGGTAAATGACCTAACCCTTAAAGCATAGCCATCTACTACAACAATCAAGTCGCCATGGATGGAGCGATCAGGTTGGGCCTCTAAGTTTCTAGGTGGATAGAGCGTTATGATATTGATTGAAATGCAAGACCAACTTCAAATGTACAAGAGAAATTGGAAATTACCTTTCTCTAGAACCACGAAATGAAATCAGACCTCTGTGGTCCAGCACCATGTGAAAGAAGGGTATCAATTTCGTGTGGCTCTGGAACCCTCAATTTAGGCCAAGACTCACAAATGAATTCATGTTTGTCCGGATCCACCTCGGGTGAGTTGGTCAGCACATATAGCATGGTACTGCGCCACTCTTCATTGCTCAACTCAAGCATCGGGTAGATGCACTTGCACTTCTGAGTTGACCTTGGAAAAGGCTGAGCTTCGATTGAATTTTGCCAACATTATAACGAGGGGGTTGATCATGCACGCTATGAAGGTTATCTATATAGTATTTTCCTGTGAAGTTTGACACCTCCTCCACAACGTATGCCTTTGCAACTAAAGGCTTGATTTTGGCTTTATTCCTACAGTTTTTGCGTACATCCTTTAGAGTTCTCTCAATTGGGTAGCACCAATGGTACTGCATTGCCCCCCTATGTGCATCTCATACGGGAGGTGCACAATTATATGCTGCATCGGCAAGAAGAATCCGGTTGGGAAGATTTTCTCCAACTTATAGAGTAACACAAGTGCCGCCTTTTCAAACTATTTATAGACGGTTTGAGAGATCGCCTTCGTACACAGCTTGCAGCAGAAACAACTCAACTCTACCAGCACTAGCCGTACATTCTCAGGGACAAAGCCTCGAACCATCGTGGGAAGTAGCTGCTCAATGCATATGTAGTAGTCATAACTCTTCATCCCATTGACTCGCAGAGTAGTTAAATGGACTCCCTCTTCACATTATGTGCATACCCATATGGAAACCTTAGTGTCTTTATCCATTTAAGTACTTCCCTCCTTTATTTGATGGACAAGATGTAATTGGAATTGGGCCTCCTCCATTTCTTGTTGCCTTCGGGAGGCCTCATCTCTTGAGTTGGTCTATCGCATAGTGTTTCCGTCCACTCTAGCCTTAGGGTTGTCCTTTGACTTATTAGTGTCCATGAGTGTGCAAAAAAGTCCTTCGACAATATTCTTCCCAGTGTGCATCATGTAAATGTGATATAACACAAGAAGGTCATCATGATAGGGGAGCCTCTCCAAGCCGAACCTAGGAGTCCACATATGCTGCTCACCATATCCCACCAAACCACCACCATGTTCATTGGCCACCGAGCATCTAGCTAAGAACGAACCTTCACACCAATCTTTATCTACGGTGGAGGTTCTGTCACTGTGGCTCCTTTTCTAAAGTTCTTCGTGTCTTGTCTGAATGGATGGTCAGTAGGGAGAAATTGACAATGTTGGTTGAATGACAAATACTTACCACCCTTATGCATCCAGATGAACCTCACACGTTCCTTGCATATTGGGCACGAGAACTTTCCATGAACACACCAGACTGAGAACAACCCATACGCCAGAAAGTCATGAATTGAGTACTGGTACCAAATGTGCATTTTTGAAGGTCTGTCTTTGTAGCTCGGTCGTATGTCCATACGCCTTCCTCCTAAGACTTGATCAATTCATCAATCACGGTCTCAATAAACACACCCACCTTACCCCCTGGGTGTACAGGAATTATCAGCAACATGAATATGGTGTCCCATTGAAAGGCGACACCAGGGGGAGATTCAGGGGGATAACGAACATGGGCCAACATGTGTGTGCGGCAGTACTCATCCATAAGGATTTAACCAATCTGTTGCCATCGCGACACCTACATTACACAGCTAAATTGCTTTCTCGGGATGTTTTCCATCAAAGTATTGCCATGCTTCACCATCGATGGATTCCTCGGTCATGTATATCCGTTGAATCCTCGGTACACACGGTTGGTACCGTACAATTTTTTTAGTGATGTCAAGCTGCTTCATCAGACCATCTCCAGTTGGTACCCCTTTGTACCTGGAGGCTTTACACTTTGCACAATACTTTACATCCATGTGCTCGTTCCTAAATAGGACACACCCATTCTCGCAAGCATGTATGTGTTCATATGACATCTTAAGTGCACTAAAGATTTTTCAATGACTCATAAATGCCCGCTAGCAGGTAGTGGCCCTTTGGAAGCAAGGTGCCAACCATGGCCAACAACTTATCGAAGCCTACTCGACTCATGTTTAACTCGGACTTCACCCCTAATAAGTGACCAATGCCATCCAGTCGTGAGAACGTGGTGTTGTCATGAAGGGGTTTCTTCGCTGAGCCCATCATTTTGTAAAACAACTTTGCCTCCTTCTCCATCGCCTCCTTAGAAACGGCCTTCACTGAAAAGTGCTTGGTGGACATCATCTAACATGTCTACAACACCAGCATCACCATCACACTCCTCGAGGCATGGTCTCACCACCTCCTCTCTCATATGTTGTGCTTCACCATGGTAGACGCACATGGTATAGCCATTGGTGAATCCAAAATCGAGAAGATGTACCCATGTCCACCTTGGAAACTCTCCTCTTCGTGAATTCAAAGTAGCAAATGACCATGAGCATTGCCCCATGCAAACTCCAAGAAAGCATTTGGTCTTGTTCATCCATTCATAGTCAAAATCACGCTTACTTCTCTAACCGTTGTACATCCACTAATGGTCCTTCATCCTTAGCAACCATGAATTCCATCCATGAATTCCATCTACATGGTGTTCCTACTATCTAATAGGTGAGGATAGGTCCTAATGCCACCTGTGGATGCGTAGATGGGTCGATTGCCATGCTTCGATCCGATCAAGATAGAAGTTCACAACAACTCGCCGTTGTTCTCCTGATACAGGTCCTGCAAGGGAGTGTGTGTATTCGAAGAACAACAGGGAGGTGATGCCAAAACTCTGCCGCCGACTGGAGCGGAACATGGAAACTGACCCATCTATGCATCCATGGGCTGTCCAAATAACGTGGACAATCCAAAATAGATATGGTCGTAGATATGCAAAGAAATGCATACCTCTAGCCATATCTTTTTTTGGACAGGAGACACCTAACTAGGTTATGTGATCTATAACCATGTGATCGGAAGAGGGGTTATTCATACCTAGGGTGGTGGTGGTGAGGCAAAGCAGTGCAGGCAGATCCACAACGCCGAGGAAGAAGATCGGGGACACTCAGGTACTCCAATGGGATCTTTTCTACAAAAGAAAAAAAAGAGATCAATTGGAAATTTTGGCAGAGCCTCCCCTACACGGGAGGCTTTCAATACCTGCAAAAAAACCTTTGGCATCATGGCCAACATCCACATATCCATATGCACATTCACATTCATACCCGCATATGCAATCACCATCGAATAATGCACAACTACTACCACCCCTACGACCACTACTCTATTACTACTATACTACCACTACCACTACTCCTACAACCCTACTCATACTACCACTACTATTTGCTTCATGGTGTTACCTTTGACTTGACCAACGGCGAGAGGAGCTGCAGCTCGAGTGCGCAGCTGGGCGAGAGTGGTCGCGGGAGGGCACAGTGGTCATGGGAGGGCCCCTCCTCCTCCTCCTCCTTCCCCTACTCTTCCCTCCTCCTCCTCCTCCTCCTCCTCCTCCCCTCTTTCTTCCTTTTCCCTCCTTCTCTTGCTCTTCCCCTCCTCCTCCTCCTCCTCCCCTCCTTCTTTTTGTCCTCCTTCTCCTCCTTGCCCTACTCCATCCTCCTCCTTCCCCTCTTGGGTGGCGGTCTTTGGCGGGCCGATGGCGGCGGTGGGTGGCGGCAAAGCAGTGGCCTTGGGCGTGGGCTGGTGTAGGCGAGGTGGCGAGGCGGCCGGGCGGCGCGGCAGCGGCGACGGCGGCGCCGGGTGAGTGTGTCTGTGTAGTGTGTGCGGGTGTGTTTGTGTGAGTGTGGATTTAGGTTTTTTTTATTTTTTGTCGCGTGAGCGGATCCGGGAGCTCTCAACAAAGAAGTATCCTTTGTTGAGAGCCGCGGATCCCGCTCCCGGCTTGTATTTTTCTTTCCATCATTTGAAGTCCAAAGGGGACGACACGTGTCAACGCCGGCAGCCCGCACCTCGACTTCTCCTTCGCCGACGACGATGCCAAAGTTTGCAATGACGACAACGACAAGACGGGACCCCTCATCCTCAACTTTGGCCAAGGCGTCGCCACTTCACCGATCGGCATCCCCTTCACGCCTACACCAGGTTGGGTGGCACGTGGGCGCGCCCACCTCGCCGAACAGTGGGGAAATGTCATGAACCGGGTGGGCCAGCCCCTCGGCGGGCTAGGAGGACCCAAAACGGCCGCGGCCGGCCCACGAGGGGCGAACGCACGGCCACAGCAGGTGCCGCCCCGCCGCCGCCCTCCCTTCCCCGCTTCCAAACTCTACTTCGTCATCAAGTTAGGATTATCTTTAGACTTTTTGGTGTGTAAAAGGGAATATTCCAATCTATAAGGAAGACCCTTATTAGAAAATAAATAAATATTGCTTGTAAAGGTATTCCAATCATATAAGGAAACCTTATAGGAGATTGGTTAGGTTACAAGTCCCACTAGCCGGGCTATATATGTAAGGGTTTGCAATCTCTTTGGGGAGCAATAAAAATAGTCCGTATCTATCTCTCCTTGCGCTTACTGCAGCCGCCGCAAGAACCGCCGCCGCCGCCCGCCATGCCGCCGCCCGCCCTCGCCCGAGTGCCGCCCGGCGCCACCCCGCCCGTCACCACACCGCCACTCACCGCCGCCGCCCGCGCCGCCCGCCGCCGGGACACCGCTGCCCCCTACGCTCCCTTCTCCGCCCGAAGATCGTTGGTGACGTGTCACGATCGGCCCAATTGAACCGTCTGTGACACCGAGCTGCCGAGTGTTACTCCTTTAATTATTTTCTAATTAATTCCAACAGATTACATGTCTCTAGTACTTATAGTCCGGGAAGAATTATATCTAAAGAAATCTCTAATTCTATTTCTATTTTATCCTCTAAATATCTTTAAATTAATGACGAAGCAATTGACGTCGGCGGCGGCGGCCGGGTTGTGGCCCCTCGCGTTCCTGCCCTCTGGGCCTTCGCCGTGGGGGCCCCTTAGCCGGGCTGTGACATCCGATGTTGTAGACGTCTGTGGTACAGTGATGCAGGGACCACCAATGGTGGCAACGCCCAAGGTGGCAGTGCATGGGAGGTTACAAGTTACAACCAGCCTTGGGTAGAGGCAACCAGCCATGGGTAGAGGCAGAGTGAATTAAGGTAAGTAGCAAGGTGTCGGTGATGTGGATGTGATAGCGACCAGCGCAGGGCTCTCGTGACGCCCCGGAGGCGGTCAGTCTCAATGGAGAGTTTCACCTCCCGGTTTTAAAGATATGAAACTTTGGCATGAAATAGACATCTCTCTCAATGCACAGTTTCATATGCTCAAAGGCCCCATAAACTCTCTCTCATTGCATGGTTTAATTGCATAGTTTAATGGTGAAACACTATTTTTGTCTCAACGAGGGTTTCACCCGGTTTCCAACGCATATGAAACCGTGCCCAAAGGTTTCACCATAGTGAAACTTTTTCCTTCTCTCTCCTAGGAGTTTCATGTAAAAAGTAAAGTTTAATTGATGTGACGGTGTATTTAATGTGTATGAAACACTCATGAAACCCCATTGAGACCGGTCTAAGCTCGCGGCCATGATAACATCCCAAGATCATGGCCTCGGGTGGTGATGGGCATGGCGGCCGTCTCGCTCGTCGGGAACAAGGCAATCAATAGAAGAAAAACAAACTAGAGAATGAACTAGTAGTACATGTGTGGCAGTGGTAGCGAATTTTTTCGAACTCCACGAAACAAAGTTGTACCACCAAAATGGTGAATTAATTTGGCCTCCCGATCCACGTCTTGGTTAATCCGGACATGGTGGTAGAGACTCCAGTAGTCTAGTTTGGATAACTCTTTGTGGAGTGAAGTTGTTTTTGGGGAATCCGGAGCTCATGAAGCAGTGTCAAAAAAAAAAAAAAAAAAAAAAAAAAAAAAAACTATGGCACCGTCCGTCCCTATTAATCACTAACGCAGGCAGTAGCCTTAATAAGGTCACCCTTAAGAGCAAGGCTACCCTAATTGAGAAACAACTTTCGGTGCACAAATTTAGTCTCGGTTGTGTCAAAATCCGGTATATAAAGGGAGGATTATTGCCGGTATGGGCACCAAATACCCTTTTTGTCCCGGTTCGTAATACCATCCCGGGATAAAAACATCATTTAGTCAACCAACTGAGACTAAAGGGTGGTCTTCTAGTCCCGGTTAGTGTCACCGAACCGGACTAAAACTCTCCCAATTAGGACTAAAGGTCCCATGTGGATCAATTTAAAAGAAAAGCGCCTAAGTCTTTGGTCTTTGTCACATGTGGTGTGCACTTGTTGGTAAGGAATCTATGCTTTATCAATGCCTGAAACGTAAGGAATCTATGCTTTATCAATGTCAGAAACGACAAATGTACATCAAATTTATGACTCCTGATTCATGGCAACTAACGCTCTTACCACTTGGTCATTTGCAATATATTTATTACGTTAGGCAAAAGGCTATTACGGGCAGGTGCTCAGCATCTTGCGGGGTACACATGGAGGGGATGTATTCACGCCCAGACGACTTCTGCATTGGTCATTATGTAACTTCCGTAAATCGTCTATTCGTTCCTCTCCCGACGACGGTGAGCTTCCTGACGCGTGATGAAAGTCATAGAGGATACCTATTCGCGGGTTTTGGACGCGTGCACGGCAGAGACACACGGTTGCTCCGCGGGCGCGGGTGCGTGAAACATGGACTAGTAGTACATGTGTGGCAGTAGTAGCGTGCGGGTGGGTTTGGTGGCACGAAATAAGCAGTAGTGATTCGCGCCCATTGGGAATATATTATCATGTGTGTCTGCCTCGTTCAAGTTTATAGTTGTCAGCCGATCTAAATAACACCTTCAACTTGTACTAATTTTTTTTCCTTTTACCATGTGTGTACCTCATCTTTCCCTTGTTTATTCCCATCTCCCTGGCATGCAATGTAAGCATCTTGGATTTGTATTGACTTTTCACCACTAGAAGCGGTTGTTCACTCTCATGATGAAAGGGTTATAATTTGTTTGTACCGGTCAGAATGGTTGTATACTCCTTGTATTTTTAAGTACTAGTAAAATACCGATTCTAGTCATAACACATGAGAATGTGACTAGCAGGCATTTAGTTGAGAAAATTTATATTAAATTTTTGAATGCTAAAACACTTGGAGAAGCCCACATCACTAGAAGTCCAAAATTCTGGTTAATTGTGTCATCTTTTGCTTGTGTTACTTTATCTTGTTTACATCGACAATTGGTATACACAAACTATATATGGAGCCACACGGTTAATGACTGCCAAAATAGATCTTGTTTACCTAAGTCGGACCATCTTCTCTTTTTCTCACACAAACAAAAACTTTGAAAATAGCATCCAAAAACGTTATGAATTGAAGTAGATCTTGTTTTGTTTCTCTTGACCATAGATCTAGATGTAGACTACCACATGAGCACCCAAAAATATCGAAAAGAACACAAAAACAGATATGAGTGTGCATATCCGTCGATTCAAGCTAGACTGGGCCGGAATTGACACTTGAATTGGGGGATTGGGAGGAGAGGATGGAGCAGGGGGGAGGCGGCGGCGCGTCTTGCGCGCCCAAAGGGCGGCGGCGGCGCGTGGCAACGGGCGGCGTAGGGGCGGGCGGCGCGGTGGGGGAGAGGAGGCAGGAGATTGGGATAAAATTTCTTTATTTGCTTGTTACCCCGAAAGACTACGACCCCTTTACTTATATAGCCCGGCTATTGGGACTTGTATCTCAAGCAATCTCTCTAAAGGTTTCCTTATAGATTGGAATACCTTTTACAAGCAGGTCCTATTTATTTATTTCCTAATAAGGGTCTCTCTTATAGATGAGATAGCCCCTTGCACACCAAAAACGCCTAAAGATAATCCTAGATAATTTCTTTCTTTTTCTCCGATTAGTTGCCGAAGAATCCGCGGAAGGGAGGAGACGGCGGCGGCGCTGCGCGAGCCTGGGGGGCCGCCGGCCCAGCCCGTCGGGCCCGTCCTCCCCGGCCCTATTTCCTGGATCATGACATCTCCCCTTCTCCGACCGGCGCGTCCTCGCTACTGGATGAAAGTCCATTCAGTGGCGCCGGAGGGGGATTGGCTGCCCCCCGAACGATGAGCTCAACCTCGCAACATAAGACGACCCTGCATGGGGTTCCCGAGGATCATGTTCTCCCCGGGTTCGCTTGGGGTCGAACTCAAGAAGGTAGTGGAGGTTGCCCGATGTAGCCGTTGTAGATGTAGCGATGAACCGTACGCGGCCTGGCTGGCGAGGCCGCCCGCGACGGGCTGCCGTAAGGAGCTCCTCGAACACCCACATCGAGGTCTTTGGTGCACCACGCCGCGTGGGGGCTCTCCAGAACAAGAAACGCTCATTGGGTGGAGCGTGGACGAAGAGCGGAAGTAGACGCCAGATAGTGATGTCGCGGCGAGTAGGAGTAGCAGCCAAGTTCAACATCGTACCATACATGAAGGAGCCGACGTCGAACAGGGAGGGCGAGAGTTGGTGGGCGGACCTCTCAATCATAGTTGATGTGGACATTGTCGACGGTGAAGAAGAGGCGATCCATGCCGTCGAGGAAGACGACCCTGGGCTGGGCCGACATGGTGGCGTCGCGCCATATGCCGCCCAAGAGGATGGCGGTCGGTGCAGCTGAAGTTGGCTCGATGTGTAGGCGCCAAAGGCGAGGAAGTTCGGTCTCTGCGAACTCCGCCTTGAAGCAAGGCCTCTAGTAAGCCCGGCAGCCTTGGTGGGAGAGGAGGCCGAAGGTAGAAGCGTCCGTCGAATAGGAGGAGGCCGTCCTCGAGTGTCCAAGCCGGAGCAGCATCGCCTGTGGTGATGTCGAGGGTGATGCGGCGTAGGTGCTGATCCTCCAAAGTAGCTTGGCGTAGTTGGACGAAGACTCCAGCAGATGTGTCGTAGAGGTCCAAGGCAGTCGCATGCCTCGAACGTTTCCCAAGTCGAGGCGCCGGTGTACGGATGCCAGAGAAGATGCCCGACCGAGGAGGCCGGGCCGAGGGGCGCCCTCGTTGAGGGGTGGGAGCGAGGTGAATGTAGACGGGCGACCCTCACGGTGTATTGCAGCTCGTGGGTCGCGAAGTCCCACGCCACGCGTCCCCAGGGCTTGCCGGTAAGGCATGCCAAGGATGACGCCGACGTCCTCGCCCGATGGCATGACGTGAGGCGTCGATGTCGAAGGTGCGGCATCGAGGCGTAGTGGCACGTCGAGAAGGTGGCGGCACGGCATGTAGACGTGGGCGCCGTGCGATGCAGATCGGCACACACACCGGCTGAGTCCGAGGCTGCCGTGGTCACCACGCTGGGGTCGATGTAGTTGTGCGTTGCTCGAGTCGACGATGATGTTGACGCCGTTCCTAATGTCATACCGATGAGGTAAAGAGAATGAGCACCACGTCGGGGAGTCGGGTCCCGGTGGAGGACCTTCGGATCACCGGCTCCTCTTAACGTCCGCTAGTGGGGCGCTCGACGTGTCGTCATTGTAGTCGTTGAAGATCGTGATGTCGAAGAGGTGCTTGCACTTGTGACCTTGTGAGAACGGCTCGTCACGCTTAAAGCGCAGGCCAGCCTTGGCGTCGCTCATCTCCTCCTCCGGTGTCGACCATTTGAACGGCCGAAGTTGGTGCCGCGACGACGGGCGCTGGGGGGCGGCCAGCAGAGGCGGGCGCGGAGCCCTCGCCTTTGTGTCTCGGCCGGCTTGCCGGTGTTGTAGAGGATGGCAAGGAGTCATTCGTGCGCCTGGCGAGAGACATGTGCTTCCTTGTCCTTTGGATCCCGGT
Organism: Hyparrhenia diplandra; assembly: GCA_015847255.1. Taxonomy (NCBI): domain Eukaryota; kingdom Viridiplantae; phylum Streptophyta; class Magnoliopsida; order Poales; family Poaceae; genus Hyparrhenia; species Hyparrhenia diplandra. Next base: position 184,967 of record JADLZK010006148.1, on the reverse strand, counting down.
GCATCTCGGCGTCCGTCTTGAGCGGTTCGCCCAAGCCCTTTGTGTAGATGTTTACCCGCCGCTTGTCATCGAGGTGGCCTGCGCCCGTTGCCACATGTGCCGAGGAACTGCTCCGTGTACTCATCGACGGTGCTGTCTTCCTCGGCGATGCCACTCACCCGGATTGCGCCTTCGGCACTGGCCGAAGCGCTTCGTTGGCGTATTGGGCGAAGCTTGCCCAATCGCCATCGGTTTCTCCCCGGGCGACCTCATGTACCATTGCTGTGCCCCTCCCGTGAGATGATCGGAGGCGTGCGGACTTGCTCGTGGGTCGGGCGTACCTTGTCCCCTCAAGAATTGCTCGCGGCCGGTTGATCCATGGAAGGGGATCTTCTTTGCCATCATAGGTGGGGAAGGACAGGCTTGTGCGAGGCGAGGAGCGAGGCACAGGAAGGTGTCGGCCGGAGGTGGAAGGGGGCGGCACATGCGCGTCGGTGAGGATGATCCTGCGGTCGCGATATGTGGCTTCAAGTAGCACTTCATCGTTATTAAGATCAGCCGCCAGAACCCTCGATTGTCCTCGGTCCCGCTTGCCATCAGTCTTCCTCTTGATGAAGTCCTTGGTCGCTTCTGGAACATTGCCCGCATCTCCATCTCAAGCTGCACGGTTGTTGCCGGTGACAATGGTGATCCTATCATCGAGCTGATCAATCCTGCTTTGTGGATCCCGACGACCTCGTTCGTCAAGTTCTTGATAGTGTCTTGGATTCGTGTCCATGGTGGTGGGTGGATCGTAGTGGTCTCCGGATACCAGTATCGCCGATTCCAGCTAGATTGGGCCGAATTGACACTTGAATTGGGGATTGAGAGGAGAGGATGGAGCGGGGGAGGCGGGCGGCGCTGGCGCGTCCGCGCCACGGGGCTGGGCGGCGCGGCGTGCGCGCTCCCGAGGGGGCGGGCGGCGCGTGGCAGGCGGCGGCGGTAGGGCAGGGCGGCGCACGTGGGGGGAGAGGAGGCAGAGATTGGGATAAAATTTCTTTATTTGCTTGTTACCCCGAAGATTACAGACCCCTTACTTATATAGCCCGGCTATTGGGACTTGTATCTCAAGCAATCTCTTTAAAGGTTTCCTTATAGATTGGAATACCTTTTACAAGCGTGTCCTATTTATTTATTTCCTAATAAGGGTCTCACTTATAGATGAGATAGCCCCTTGCACACCAAAACGCCTAAAGATAATCCTAGATAATTTCCTTCTTTTTCTCCCGGATTAGTTGCCGAAGAATCCGCGGAAGGGAGGAGAGGCGGCGGGGGGCGCGCGAGCCGGGGCGGCGCCGGCGGCCCTTGAGCCCGTCGGGCCCGTCCTCCGGGCCCTATTTCTGGATCATGACAAGATCTAGTTCTTATGGACATCTCCCTCAAAGAAACCAATGTAAAAACCTCCTCCCTTAAAAAGTCGTGATTTCGCGCAGTTTTCGAGCAGCTCACACTGTCAAAGTTAATAGGGGAGATCATGGAGGAAAAGATAGGATGATTGGGATGTTTTGTTTACAGCATTTGAATAATAGAGACCGGCATCCTAAGGACTTATTTGGGACAGATCCAATAGTAAAAAAACTGAATATGGATCTGGGATTTGTTGACACAACATGTCGTTGTGCCTACCACACTAGCAAGCTGTGAGATAAGGAACAAGCCCTGGATATCCGTTTAGCTTCAACACGAGGTCGGGTGGTTAACAAACCAATGTGTGCAAGTCAATTTGACCTACAATTGATAAGGGGGAAAAATTGATCAATAATTTAAGGCAGAACATACCGGTGTCACCACACTACTACTAAGACCTTCTATAGGGGCGGCTCAAAATGCTCAGTAGGAGCGGTTTTCAAAACCGCCCCTAACTATCCGTTCTTACAGTGGTAGCACAGTAGGGGCGGTTCCCCGAGCCGCCCCTACTGTGGTCACATCGAATCGCGGCTTCGGGGCGGTGATAACACAAGCCGCCCCTACTCAATATAACTGTAGGGAGGCTAATAATAGAAAGCGCCCTAAAATGAAAGACTCGTAGGGGTGGTTAAATCTAAAACCGCCCCTACACCGGATTTGGCGCCAAAAAAAAATTCGAAACTAAAATATATATAGCCGCCTCTACAGTACTTTTCCCGCAAAAAAAAAACAAATTTAGAAAATCACAAAATATGCAGATATTTGATACAAATTTAGAAAATAACAAAACAGCAGAGGTGGTTCACCCCACCCGCCCCTGATAGAAGACACAATAGGGGCGGCTGGATATCGAGCCGTCCCCACTAATATTAGGGGCAGTTTATAACACCGGCCGCCCTCTCATTGCCTTCAAGAGGGGCGGCTGGTCTCCGCCGAACCCCAATGGCCACAATGACGGGCGCCTGAAAAAAGTGAACCGTCCCCTAATAAAAACAGGGCTATTCCCATTGAAGGATATTGTAGTAGTGACCAGACAGTTTTGATAATACGATGCACTCAAGGCTAGAATAAACGGCTATTGACTAAATAGTCAATATCGATGCATGTGCGTGTAAAGAACCTGAAATTGGCTAAATGCGGGTAATGTAAGTTTCATGAACATGGATTAATGATAATTGCATGGCAGTAATGAATGAATCTATTCAAGGAAACTACAATACACCCAAAATACAAAGATTGATCTGCTTTTTGCTTTAAAGCATGCATCATTAATCAAAGAGCTGATTATAGCATGGGAAGAAGATTATGGATTATATGCAATTAGCTGTCTAGTAAACATGAATTTAAATGCCAAGTAGATTCCATCCATTATTATCATCAGGGAGATTCGGTTGATACAACTATGATAACAATAATACACTAAATCCAAGGAAACACTGAGATGCATATCCACTTCGACAATCTCTTGAGTATGGGCCATATATGTGAAAAACATTCGAAATAGGCTGAAGAGATCATTCATGCATAGCAAACAAATAGGGTGCACGCTTCGACTGCAAACAGAGCCATTGATCAACGTTCACAAGAGACCAATCGAGCAATGCAGCCTTACGAACAATGATACAAATCAATAACTATCTTACAAAGGAATTGCAAGGGATCAACCAGCTGATGCAGCCTTACAACTATCGATATAAACTGTGATGGTACTCACAAACAAGCAAGAGGTAGATCAGCTGATGTAGCCTTGTTTGTTGAAGAACTTGTTGTGATCTACAACTCCTACTCCTAGGGTTTTCACGTCAGCGAATGGACGACACATGGTTAAGGAGCACTAGGCGCAGCCAAGGCCACGCGTGAACGCATGCACACAACAATGGATGGTGCATCCAATGCTCCTCAATGCGAGGCTCCTTGGTGTCAGACCAGTAGCGCAAGGTGAGGCCCACTAGTACAAAAGTTTACTAAGAGAACGCCCCCTTTTTCATTAGGGGCGGTTTATGTTTTAAGCCGCCCTACGGTGAAACACCATATACGAGCCCCTCCTATAGTGACTACATTAGGGCGGCGGCTGGTGTTACGAGCCGCCCCTACTATTATTAGGGCGGTTGAAACACCAACCGCCCTAATGTAGTCCGCAGTAGGGGCGGCTCTATATTGAGGCGCACCTACATTGGGATCCCGAATTTTAAAACAAGACACTAGAAATTAAAAATTAAAACTAAACGACCTCGGATGGAAAAACTTCCTACATATGGAAGGTAGATCTCGAAAAGTTATGAAATTTTGTAGTTGACCACTTTTTAATTTGAAATCATCTAGTCATGCAAAAGTCGTGTTCAAATGTCTCAAATTTGAAATTCAAATTTCATAAACGACCTCGGATGGAAAAACTTCCTACATATGGAATGTAGATCTCGAAAAGTTATGAAATTTTGTAGTTGACCACTTTTTAATTTGAAATCATCTAGTCATGCAAAAGTTGTGTTCAAATGTCTCAAATTTGAAATTCAAATTTCGTAAACGACCTCGAATGAAAAAAAACTTTCTACATATGAAATGTAGATCTCGAAAAGTTATGAAACTTTGTAGTTGACCACTTTTTAATTTGAATCCATTTAGGGCCTCAAATAGTCAATTTACACTCGGATTTGTATAATATGTGGGGACGGAATGGGATATGGACACATATGAGTGTGTAGTGCAGTGGTGGGGAGGTGTCGCGCGCGAGCATGAGGTCGCGGGTTCGAATCCCGCCGGCCGCATAGCACGCGATTTTTACGTAAAAATGCTTTGGTATTTTTTTTTTGCGCGATTTTACACGAAAAAATGCTTTGGTGCTCCCCAAAAAAATAAAAATGTTTTGGTATTTTTTTAATTTTAAAAACGCGATTTACGGTATTCGGGCCAGGGACGGCTCATACAGTAGGGGCGGTTGCATCACCAACCGCCCTCTTGCAAAACCGCTTGTAGGAACGGAAGGTTAGGGGCGGCTGACAAAACCGCCCCTACAGAGGCAAACCAGCCGCCCCTATAGAAACCTTCTGTAGTAGTGGCCATTGCCACATGCGGGCAATAGTCGCGTGAGGGCATGCGGAGGTCCATGGGGATGCTAGGGTCACCGGCATGGGCAATCCATGTTCGTGGACTCCAAGAGCATGAGCTTCATAGACGACGCGAAGGGAGAGATCTTCCTTGGAGCCCTTCAACTTGGACACAGAACGGTGATTTATTAGAAATTTATAATGATCTTCCTTGGAGCCGTTGAACTTAGGAGCTCACAATGGTTAGCTATTTGGTGAGCTAATGTGTCGTAGTAAGAAAAAGGTAGGAGAGAGTAGTCACTAATTAGATGTAAATAGTTAGACTTTTACGTAGCATAAGAAATGTGAGAGAAGATGTGGATCCAATAATACAAAATAGTCTTTGTTTTTCTCTTACCTCTATATTAGCAGCTTACATAGCTAACACCAGTTATTAACATTGCGAACGCCGAACGGCATTACGGGCAGGTTCTCAGCACCTTGTGGCACGTGCACTGAGGGATGTATTCACGACCAGACTTCAGCATCGGTCATTATTTTAACTTCCATAGGTTGTCTACTCGTTCCTCTTCCGAGACGACGGTGACCTTGCTCAAGAGTGACGACAGTAATTAGGATAGTTTCTGTCGGTATCTGTTCAGCTTACGAATTGGAACTACAGAGAGAACCGTCTCGCGGGTTTGGACGCGTGCACGGCAGAGACAGGCGGTTGTTGAAACCGCGGGCGCGGGTGCGCGAAACAGGGACGGTACGGTGCGGGTGGTTTTGGAGGGCCCTGCTGGTCATTGGCTGACGGGAAATGGTGGGACCATGTCGTCAGCGAGGCAGAGCACAGTGCTCGACCGCCGCACTGGCCTCGGCCGTAAGTACTCATTCACACGCCCATTGGGATTATGTTAGCACATTAAGGTGACCTCACAAGATCTAAGTCATAATCTAACAATTCGTAACATCATCAAATCTATAACAGTGATCTATTATATTATCAAGTGTATGCTTCGTGTTCAAACGTAATCTATCACTTTATAGTTGTCACCCCATCTAAATAACACCTTCAACTTGTATTTTTTTTTTTTCTTTATCATGTGTGTACCTCATCTTACCCTTGTTTATTCCCCACCTCACTGGCACCTAATCTATATAGCACATCTTCGATTTGTATTCATTTTTTTCTCTCTCTACTAGAAGCGGTTATAATTTGTTTTTTTCGAGTCGAAATCGTACTTCTCCTAGAATTTTTGAGAAGTAGTAAAATACTACCACTAGTCATATAGCACATGAGTCGAAAAAAAGTCATATAGCACATGGAAAACTCAATAGGAGGCATTTAGTAGAGAAAGTTGATACTAAATTTTGAATGTTAAAACATTAGGAGAAGCTTATATCGCTAGGAGAAGCCTAAAATTCTGGTTGTGTCATCTTTGCTTGTGTTATTGTCGATGACGGTACAGGCGGCAGCAGAGGGCGGCGTTGCGGCGCGTGTGACTCGGATAGGAGCTGCGGCGGCGGTGGAGGAGCAGGAGCGGGAATATCTTCTTTATTTGCTTGTCCCTAAAAGACTACATCCTCCTTGTTTATATAGCCCTCCTATGAGACTTGTATCTCAAGCTATCTCTAAAGATTTCCTTATATTCCGAAATACCTTTTACAAATAAACTCTTATTCTTTTCCTAATAGGAGATTTCCATATAGAATGAAATATCTCCTTCACACCAAAAGTCCTAGTCCTAATCGGAAACAATAATGACGTGGATGACGAGAGCGCGCGGCGGTGGCAGTAGCCCCTCCCTACACCTAGGGTGCTCGCGCCTCCTCCTCTTCAGGCGCCGGCCACTAGGGCGCGCGCGCCTCCTCCTCTTTTGGGCCACCCTGGCTGGTTGGGCTTCGCCTTCCCCCCCTGGGCTGGGCCGGGCTTGTGCTGTGATAGTTACTTTATCTTGTTTACATCAACAATTTTTTTTTGATAATTTTTACATCGACAATATATAGAGCCACACAGTTAATGACTGACCTTAATTATAATCCTATATATGTAGCATACACATGTTAATACACATGAAACTAACTCACAAGCAGGGTATGTAGATAAGTCCATTTCAGGGGTGGTTTTCTGGTGTAAACTACAAACCATATCACATGGAAAACTATCTTCTCAGGAAACCACAAATTCAAGAAATTTGTTGTGCAAAGAAGAGCATCAACTCTTCAATGAGGTGGGATGGCTGTCAGGCTAATTTACTACCTCCCGAGCACCATCCATGTTTCCAAAAACAATTGATCAAACTATATCTAGACAATCTCCTCCTTGTTAGAGCATCTCCAAGAGTTTAGCATATACCTTCCCCATCCTTGTTTTTTTTTTGGAAAAATGTCTAGACGTGGTTTGATCAATTTTTTTGTGGAAAAACTGCCTGCCTCTTCCGTGCAACGTCCAAACCGGCCCACAAGACAGAGTTTCCAACAGATACTATCCTCTAAGAGCATGTACAATAATAGGGTCATAGCCAAGCTAGTTGGCATTTTTAATGATATGGAGGAGAGAAGAGAGGAGCGGCAAGAGAGCTTGGCTCTAAATTTAGCACCAAGCTGGGCACAAAAAAATATGTGGGCCAAAACAAGAGTGTATGTGAGGAGAAATAAGAAAGAGAAAAAGAAGACATGGCGTCATATAATAATTTAAAATTTAAATAAGAGGCAATTATTGTATGACTTATTCTTATTACTCGACTATAAGATAAACACTTGGTTCTATTATTAACCATGCTCTAATGATTGTCATCACTCATCATAGAAACATAAATGCATCAAAAAACTCAAAGCGACTTATAATTTAGAAAGGAGGGAGTACTACCTAAACACACTAGAAAAAAAGTCTACCATCTTGACTATAAAAACAAATTATAACCCTTTCATCACGAGAGTGAATCATTGCATCTAATGGATTGGATCCCAGTGTGATGGGAATAAACAAGGGAAGGATGAGGTATACACGTAATAAAAGATAAAAATTTCATACAAGTTGAAGGTGTTATCTAGATCGGGTGACAGCTATGCTAAATTGCTAGATTACGTTGAACGAGACACACTTGATAATTGAAAATATCAATGTGAGGTCACCTTAATGTGCTAACATGTTCCCAATAGGCGTGAATGAATCAGTAATTATTCGGTGGTAGCACAATGTTTCATAGGTCGGCCGCGCACTGTGCTCTGCCAAACTGACGACATGGCCCCACCATTTCCCCTCAGCCGATGACCAGCAGGGCCCACCAAACCCAACCGCACCATAACGTCCCTGTCCCGCACGCGCCAAACCCGTCGGGAGAGGAGCGGATAGACGATCTATGGAAGTTAAATAATGACCAATGCTGAAGTCTGGGCGTTAATACATACACCTGACCGTAAGTAGGGCTGTTGGTGGATATTCATAATTCATATCTAAATCCACACCCATGTTAAATGGGAGGGTATGAATAAATATTAATTATCCATTAGAAATGGAAAGGGTAGGGTGCGGGGATTAAACTATTTATCCACTAGATATACATAGTATCCAGTATAAATTAATTATCCATTGGATATTGGTGGAAATAGGAAGGATGAGGATTGGATAATATATAATTGATTTTGGACATGAACAACAGTGGGTATGTCCATACCCTCCCAGTGGCAGGCCTAACCGTAAGAGCATCTCCAGGAACGCTACCTAAATCACACATATACTTCTCCGTTTAGAGTGCTACCTAGTTCTGTGCTATCTAAATTTTATGATTTCTCCAGCAACACTACCTAAATCCATCTTACATGAGAATGACATGTGGGATTGACGGAGCAGGCATGTGAGGGGAGGCCGGACCGAGAGTAGCAGGCGGGACACGTCGGGACGGAGGAGCAACACACGTCGAGAGGAGCAGCGGGTCACGCTGTCGGGGCATGACCACGCTGACATGACTGGGCAAGACGGGGAGGTCGAACCATGGTGGGCAGGTCACGCAGGGGCAGGTTTGGTTGTGCAAACCAAAAGAAATGGTGATTTTGGGTTGTACCAAGTCCAAAACCGAGTGGATTTATTTTTTATCCCATATTTTTCTATTATATTTCTTTTACTAGGAATCGAAATTTTAGATTGATCTAAAGATTATTTAGATTTCTTTACCATATTTAGTACGATTGTTATATTACACATCATCTTTTTATAGAATAACTACGTCCTCGAGCTCGAGGTCTGAATTTTTTCATACATATTTTAACGCAATCACGTAAGAATGGATTTAAGATCCAACCCCGGATGGCGCCAGAAAATATATAATGGTATCTATCTAAATAAAGTTAGCCCGGAGGTGGAGTTAATCGACATCCAATAAAAAATGTTAGTCGGGGTTAAAGAGTTAGATAGAATTAGTAAGGTGTATATCTACGCATCATTATCCATAGTGGAATTAATCTAACCAGGATATGCATAAGAGGTGTACCACACATTCTAGCATTACCTACGTACTAGTCTCTGTCATCCTAGCAACAACGCTAAGAAATGTGTGTATGGTATTCTTAATATGCCACTTGAATCTTTATAATAGTATGAGCATGATATCTACAAGCGCACGAGATAGATATACCATTGTAGCACTTCACCAGGAGTCTATCCAGGTATCATTTTTATATTTTACCACAGGGATGGGGTAGGGTTATGGGTAAATTAATTGATTCACTTGTAGTGTGGTAATGTAGAGTAAACCATATCAATCGAACTATGCTCACACTAGGATGAGTCACATAATAAAGATAAAGATGAATAAATGATATGATAATTGCCAAGTCAATGATCATGGTATGCCACTATAATGTATCATAAAAGGCTATATTAACATGGCATAGGTAGAGCGTACAGAATATTCCTAAGTTACTCATAATCATATGTCAATGAATATTACGATTGGTGCAATACATCTAGTCATCATGGCATGAAAGCAATATATCTACACATGGTGAACATTACTAAGGAAGATCAGAACAAAGCAAGTCTACCATAGTAACAAGGCTCAACTTGCCCTACATTCGGGGTGGACTACAAAGGACTCAATGGCAATATCACATCCACGATCTACGACACATCCCAGAATATAGGGTGCAACCGCAGGCAAACGTTGTATAAACACCATGTTTACATTGTCGACCACCCACAAAGACTGTACCTAAGTGGGTGCTATATGACTCCATGCTTGAATATAAAGACAATCTAACTAATCTAGATATATAATCATAATAGACATGGAAACACATAACTAAGAATATAATCATTGAATAGAGCAATGTCATAACAATTATAACTAATCAAATACTTACAAATTAGATACAAGAGAGAAGCCACGAGAAGCTTTCGGTTTCCGCTACTTCTTGACGATCAGGAATCCAAGACAAGCTTGACTTCCTCTAGAACTAGCCTAGATAGCTAATGCTCTAATTATGGTGAAACCAGGGCTTGAGATCTTGACTTGGTGTCTTGATGATGGGACTTGAATGACTTGGAATGAACTCGAATGAATTAGGGTTTCACCCAGGATCAGGGGGTCTTGTTATATAGCCTCGGAAGAAGCACCGTGGCCCTTGGATCAAGCCGAACTTGGTGAACAACTTAGATCTCTCCTCAATGGCGGTGATGAACCGACCTTTGAAGTTGAGGCTAATAGGTGGGCCCCCGGCGTGGCCGCCCTGGCCTTTGGGAGCGGCTGCCCTGGCTCTATGCCAGGTGGGGTTCCACCTTTAGGGCCTGTGTTCTGGGGTCTTCTAGAGTGTTCTTACTTGGTTGCCAAGTTGAATTGTGTTGCAGATATGTCTCTGTATTGTATGGCATGCAAACTCTAGCATTTTCCTGTTTAATCCCTGAAAATATATAAATCACCAAAACTCATGGAATTATGTTAGTTAGGCCCCTAAACTATGTTGATATTTGTTTTAAGCCCTTATTTCATGTTTAGTTGTCTATTAATATTATACCATAAAAAGATGCCAACAAGCTCCCCCAAGCTTACCTTTTGCTAGTCTCTAGCAAAACTTATATTTATAGTTATTGTTGGATCCGGAGTTGCTTTTAACGCTTTCGCACCTCAAAAGTACACATGCCTTCAAACAAAATTTCCTCCTCCGATCAAAATAAACTTTTTCAACTTTCAACTTACCCATATTACCTTTTACCGTGGAGCTTATAGCCTTTTTCTTAGGATCTTAGGCAATTGAAAGATAGAACAATTAGGTCAAGCACTATGTCTCAAACTCTTTGTTCAACCATCATTTCAAGTTTTTGCAAGTTTTCAAAATAAAACTCAAAGTTCCTTTGGTACGACCCTTTCAAGTCTCTCATTTGTGGTGTTCGTGGATCCTCACTAGGCAATAAGGTTGATTTGCCTTTCTCTCATAATATGTTATATTTTTTGGAATAAGGCAAAGAGGACACTATGTCTTCTTCTCTCTCACCCTATATCTAAGGCTTATCTATGGAGCTCTTAGGTGAGAGAAAACTAAATCTACTTACTAAGCATATATTGTAAGTCGAAGCAATGGATCCAAAGTCACGAGTCATACTGATCAATAAATGCATGTGTGTGATGGAATGGAGTGAATATGATGGTAGGTGTATGAGGTGAATGCAATGAGGGGAAAGCCTAATTCTACTTTGCTCCTTGGGGAAATCACCTCTCTAAAAAAACTTGGAAATATTTGGGAGAACACAGGGTTGCATTCTTTGCTCCTTTATCCTTTTTTTCTTTTTTAAATACAATACAACTCAAGTCTCTTTTGCAATAAACTTGTGAGAGATAGAAAAGAATAATGGAGCTTTACAAGATTGTTGGCTGAGTGGATAAGTGTAGGGAATGTTTTTGGTTGCTGTCTCCCAGGATAAGAGTAGAACATTTTTAGTGGATATATGATGGATGTACAGTGGACGCATACTTCTAAAGTAGAAGTAGCATATGAATGTAGTTGAGTGGAGTGGAACGAGGGGGTATTAGATGAGGTGGAGTGTACATGATCGGTATGACAAGTTTCTAAGGGTCGACATAGATTGACCAAACTCAACGCAAAGTAAGCAGCCTATAGCTATGGTAGGAGTTTTCAACACTGCCATATAGGAACTTATCATGTTCATTTTAATTTTCAAAAGATAAATCTCTAGAAATCTAGTGTCACTAGGAGTAAGAGAAACATCAGCTCAAACTTTCATATATCATATCCGTCAATTACATAGAATTTAGAGCAAGCATTTTCAACCCATAGGTTTCAGGTTTAGAGCAAATCAAGTCAAAGCATTTTGCATTAAAGGCTCGAGAGAAATTAAGCTTGAAAGCTAGAAACTTGAAAGGAATTATGACTGAGCAACTATTCATCATCTCCATGTTTTCTCTTTTTAGGTTTATTTTAGTTGAGCAAAAGTAAACTAGTGTACGCTCTCTCTTTGATCATTTATTCTCATGCTCTAACAAAAGACTCTTTAAAAGACTACAAAGTTTAGACTCTTAGCAAACTAAGCAAACATATAAATAAGCTAATAATGTATAGTAGAGATAATTATCGTGATAATCAAAGTGATCTGCCCCAAGCTAGATTGACATGTCGGGTTTTGATGATGTGGAAGTTGAGGTAGATGGTAACGATGATGTCAGCCTATCATGTCTCTCTCCCTTTGAATCCCGCTGAACTCAAAATAGACAACAAAGCTAGTGGAACTTGATTAAGAGTTAGGGGTTGGCCACATTGCTTTTAGTTGCCTGCGATAAACTTTTTACTAAATCAACAACATTAAATACTTTTTGGATTCTTTTTTTCTATGCAAGAAAAGATAAAGAACTCATGAATGCATTTTTATTTTATTTTTATACCACCACAAAGAAATATCTCGAGGGTGTTTATGCCTCGTGTTTTACTTTCATGGGGCTTCGGGTTTTTTCGCAAAGCAAATCACAAATCATTTTTATTGTTTTTCTATTGCAAATATAAAAGAAAACACGCTATGCAATATGTAAGGATAAATATGCAATGTTGAGAATTAAATATGGATAACTACCGAGTTACCTTTCGGCAAGGGTTCGACAATTTGAAGTCCTCTCGAACAGGACCTCTAGTTCTATTCATTCTTCCCGTGGTACATCGCTTGTCACAAAGGGTGGCAATCGATGATTCTATCGATGTCTCTTCTGATGATGTACTGGAGACGTCTCTTTCTTCCTCCACTATTTCTTGGTTGGTGTCTTCTTCTTCTTCCCGGATCTTCAAGAGTTGCTTCTTTTGGCGTTGTTGCGCTGACCTGTTCTTCTTTGGTTGTTCATAATTAGTATAACTATTAAAGTAGAAACATACCTTTTCTGTAGAAAATTGGAAGTGGATCTCTCCCGATCGGATGTAGATGATGGCATGCGTGGTGTTGAGGAATGGTCTCCCTAGCACTAGTGGTAGATCCTGTTCTTCCCCCATGTCTATGACTAAAAAGTCCGTGAGGACATAGTGCTCATTGATTTGTATGCGGGTACGCCTCTAGCAATTCCTTCCGAAAATCAAAACGATTGGTCCACCATCTGCAGCTGCATATAAGTTGGGTACAAAGACATTTTACCAAATAGTAATTCATATGTTACCTTTGCCATTAAGTTGATGTCGGATCCCGTGTCGCAGTAAGTGTTGTTGAAGGTCAACTGGTTGATGGAGCATGCTATGGTTGGGACGCCTAGATCTTCTAGCTTGCGTAGCATGGGAGATCTGAGTAGATGATCATTTTTAGAACGTAACTGGTTGCCTCATGGAGGAGACGACGCCGGGTCTGTGTTTGGTCGTTTTAATTTTGACCTTTATTTGTGCCTTCCATTTGCAGTCCCAAAGGAAACAGTTCCTAAGATCAAATACTGGTGACTAGTCCCTTGGTGATATTCGACATGGCTGATACAGAACAACGAAAGAAACTGATCGATGTACTCCCATTGACTAGCTAGCTGTGGGCCATCAGGTAGGAATTAATAGACATGATACTTTTTTTATGGGGTTGTGGTGGCGGCGGTGACAGTGGTGGCCAGGGACGGGTCTCCAATTGTTGTAGCCGTCGAGGTGGTGCTCTGCAGCTGCTGCAATATGGATTCCATGGATGTCTCGGCCACGGTCCGCCATGACAACAGATCTTGAAGCTTGTCGAGCGTACACGTCAGTGCTTCCTGGAGGCCGTCGAATTTCTTCGCCGTCTCTTGCAGCGCCATGCTCCATGATGGTCTTGATGTCCTCCATTGATGTTGCCATCTCTGTTGGTAGGTCGTCTCTTTGGCGCCAGTCTATTGATGATTCAATCAGGTGAGAAAAAAATCTGCCTCAAATCGGCAAAGTTTTGATACCAGTTGCAACGAGCTACCTACAGAAGTAGGGATTTGAGGATTGGTAGAAAGAATTTGGGGTACGATTGGGATAAATGCGGCTGGAATCCACGAGTGGACAATTCTATTCAGTAAAGCAAGTTTCAGAATTCTAGCAAATGAGATGCACCGACCAACTCAACTGGGCCAAGCCCAACAACTATAACCTGCTACACTAGTTCACGGCCCACTACTCCTTGGCCGACTTGGTTGTTTCGTAACAACACTAGAAATGCTCGCGGCGTTGCCGTGTGTGGCCAATGTGCAACGTACATGTATCTTTTTTTCTTATGTACCTGAGTGTAGTAAGATAAGTATTCATTTAAGGTATTTTTTCCTTATATATCGAGTGTAGTAGGATACATATTTATTTGTGGAAATTGTGTTCATCTTCAGCTACATCTGAGATGGCGTGAGCCTTTGTACTTTTTGGCCACGGAATTGTGTAAATTGCAGCAGGAAAGGCGATATTAGCAGCCAATTGTGGTTCGAACATATACATTCCATTCGAATAAGCTGCGCGGGGTACAAATGCAGTACTTTATTTTTGGCTGATAACAAACAGGCCAGTACAAATCACTACTACAGAATCGCTCATTACTACCGCTGTATCACTGCGCGAAATTTAGTCCACCGGCAGCGATGAACCGCACCCGGCAGTGATGAACCGTTCAGCGCGGGGACGACCGTAAACTCCACGGACTTCGACTAAATCCGCAAGTGAAGACTCAGATCACCACCGGGTTGAATCATTCCCCGGCATTGGTATTGATGGACACAGATCACTTTCGCGGGTTTGAATTAGAACCGAAAGCGATTTGAAGATTGACACCACCGGGCTGAATTAGAACCGATAGCGATTAACTTGGGAGGGGAAGCAAAAGGAACCGATAGCTCGCGGGGTTGAATGAAGAGGGAACAATAGAAACAAACGATAGAAACAGAACGGAGATGAATTAAAAACGACCGAGAGTCATTATATATTACTAGATAATATATTTACAAAACTAAAAAAAAAAAAAAGCGGCGGCCGCCACCGCCTCCCGCCGCCACCCACCGCCATCGCCTCCGCCGCCGCCGCTGCCCGGCCTTCGTCCTCGGCGCCGTCGCGTTCCCACCGCCCGCGCGTTCCGCCCCCCGGCGCGGAGAGCCCGGCCTCGCCGGTATCCCCTTAGCGAGGATGTCGGCCATGGCCTCGACCTTGAAGGCGTAGAAGTTCGCCTTCTCCACCAACGGCCAAGCCACCGTTGGCGAGGCCGACTTGTTGGGCTAGGGTCGGTGAGCTTCCGGAGGGCGTCGTGGGAGGCCCCGGTGGTGAAGACAAGCTCCTCGTTGGTGTAGACGCCGGCCATCATCGATGAAGAAGAAGCTAGCTGCCTGGGGTTTATGGAAAGAGAGAGGCTAATTAGCGATGGAGATGGAACCAAATCAGAACGTTCTTATATAGTAACAAGCCATGGAATGCATGCGACGATTGTCATTCCCAAAGCGCGCCATGAAAAAAGATCAACAACGACCGGCTCATCCAATGGCCATCGCGACGGCCCGCCTCCCCCCGAAAGGCCGACCGCTACGCTCGTTGCGCTGGCGTTTCCAATGGCCGCTTCCTCGGCCGGCACGGCGTTTCCCAACACCCAATCCCAAAATCCCCGGTTTTGATCCCCAACAAGCCGCTTTTTGACCAGTTTTCAAAGAACGATGATCGAGTTTAGCATTGTTATTTTGAAACAAGGAATGCATGCTTTACATTGTTTACGATTTCAACAAGATCAACCACACGCACCTTCGATGCCGAATCGGGTGAGGGAGCAGGAGGGAGGGAGATGAGAGACTTCTGGCGGGCCGGAGCACGAATGACACTCTATAGCACGCCCACAACAATCGTCGGGTCATTTATAGAATCAAACTTTGTACCGCCCAACGGATAGCCATCACTTTTTTTTTTTTTACCACAATATCAGACAGTTGTCATGTTCACTTAGCGTGTTCACAGAGGTCTCTTGGCCGCATGCATGCCGCTGGCTTGGAGAACCGCGTTGCGAGTAGTATTCACTGCCGGTTAGGAAACCGACAGTGTCTCTGGAATCGATGAGAAATGCCTGTGGCACCAGCCTGCGGCAAAGATCGACGGTTAAATCAATGTCGGTTAAAACAATGCCGGGTGTTTTACACCCGGCGGTGATGTGTAGATCAACTGCCGGTGTGGTTTTACACCCGCAAAGGATGTGGAGATCACTGCCGGTGCGGATCTTTCTAGCGGTGGTATTCGATATCACCGCCGGTGAAAACTTAGACCCGGTGATTTTGCAAAAATTCAACGGCGCCGACAGCTTCTCAACTCTGACTGGCTGACCACTGCACCAATGCTGGTGCACTGCTGCCACGTCCTCCGTACAACGGCAGTCGACTCAACCACGGCATCTCGCCTATTTAAACGGCAAGGGGGACGCTGTGTTTTGCACCCAGCTTCTCCTATCTGTTCTTGCATTCTTGGTTCGTCCAATAGTTCCTACTCTCTCCTCAAAATACAGAGGGCTTAGTTTTGAGTTTTAGGGTCATGGGTTTTGGATCTAGGAAATCTTTTTCTCCTTATTTTCCTTGTTCTTCGTCCTCGATCTTCTTTGCTAGCAGTACTTTCCAGATCCACATACATATGGCTTTTCTTTGGGAGAAAGCCCTCCACATACAGATATGCCTAGTCCAAGAAAATGGTTTACGTAAAAGGTGCTAGAAGAGTCTTACCAATGAAGGAGAGACTCCGGCTTACGAAATTACGTGGGTGCCATGATTCAAGATCGAACTCGGACTCATGTTAAGAGTCCGAGTCCTTATGCTTTGGGGTGCTAGTGTTCAGCCAATACCCCGGCACATGGGCATATAGTATCCGAATCATATGGTGCATCCATGGAAAAACAATCCTCATTGGACCAAGTTCTTTGTGATTTCACCCTTGGTCCAATGGTCAAGTTTAAAGGCTGAAGATGAGCTCCCGTGAATCTCATCCTCCAACCTCCTCAATGAGTGCACGTAGCGGCCTCGCCACTTCTTCGACCCCGAGGTGCTATAAGAGACTTACTAAGGTGGTTAAATTTTAATGTGTTTGTACACTTTGATTGTAGCATTGACCTATCTGTGGAATTGGTCTTTGCTATGGAAATATATGTAATGTAAGATCTTTGTTATATATGGAAATATATGCAATCAAATTTCTTATCTGTTGTATTTATTTTTGTTATGAATCTTGATTGTCTCCTCGATATCTTTGAGTTCCCATTTTTATCCTTCATCGAACATAATAAAGACGGTTAAGTCAATGAAATATGTTGCATATTGTGAGAAAAATTCAATAGATATATCCAAATCTAATGTGAATGAAGTAAAGTTATATATGTAACAACAACAAAGAACAGATAATGAATTTTATTCACATCCATATCCCCAACGATAACCAAAACCCTAGCTTGCGTGAAGCATCTACTGCGTACATATGCAAAGAAGATTTGCAACAATGCATGCATGCAACCGAAAGAAGTGACAACACCGGTGAATTCACTACCGGATACATACAAACAACCGTAGTGATAGTGTATTCACTTTGCCGGCTCCATTCATATAACCGGTAGTCATGTTGTTATCACTACCGGGTGTATCTTAATACCCGGCAAAGTGATGTACCCTCAAGACCGATCAATCAAGCTATAAATCAAGGCGCCTACCGCATCCACACACATACCCAAGCACGCACCCACGAGCCCCTCACCCCGCACGAAATCCACTCAGCTCTTTCACTCTCTATCTCTCTTTCTAGGAGATTTGTTCATGGCTCCGTGACATTACATTGGTAAGGATATTTTTTCTTGTCTAGAATTTCTATATATATGCATATAAACAAGACATATACATATATATATATATATACTATATATATTTATGAGCTTTGTCCTTTTTTTTTTTTTTTATCGCCACCGGTGGTATGAACGGTCCTCCACCTTTGCCGCCACCACAAGAACCAGTGTTTCCACGCCGGGCGATGAGCCATTCGCCTGGTGTGGACACAAGGCCATTCCCTTATCCAAAATCAGATGTAATTTTTTCTTATATTTTTTATTTCTTATTTTACTATAACAAATATTGGACAATTAGTTTAACTTAACGTCATTTTGTTGCATTTATATGTTTCCACGGACTTTATCCCCAATACAATGGCTAGAAACAGCACTTAGCTGGTTCTCTATCTCTCGTTTTGTGGAGACCACGACATCTAGAGCATCGTCACATGGTGGTCAACTATATAATGTGTGAAATAAGTTTTTACATCCCTTCGAGGATTCCAGACACAACA
The DNA here is from genome assembly GCA_015847255.1 of Hyparrhenia diplandra. Classification (NCBI taxonomy): domain Eukaryota; kingdom Viridiplantae; phylum Streptophyta; class Magnoliopsida; order Poales; family Poaceae; genus Hyparrhenia; species Hyparrhenia diplandra. The sequence goes on along the minus strand of JADLZK010006148.1, from coordinate 166,770 downwards.
ACCACCTAATCCACGTGAGGGGAAACGAGAGACCGACCATGCAAAAACGCCGAAAGTACCATGTTTGTTTCCTTGTGCTTAGATTCTCTTCGACGTGTTTGCTACATTGTGCCCGATTTCTCGACTTCAAGATACTTGCCTTGTCTCACGATAATATCCCCCCGTGGCAATATAGCGAATCTGTTGGAAGTTACAACCATGATGATGTGGTAATAAATTAAATTCATCATTTTGGCAAGAAGAAAATTCTTGTGTTTCCATGGTTTAATTAGCCTTCTTGTCGCTAGTTTAGCAAGAAGAAAATCATAGTAATTAAAATATTTATCGAAAAAACAAAGAACTTGTGAGGGGTCATAGTTTGGGTGTACATGGCTGGGAAAAAAAAATCAAGCCATTTCCACCATGGAGGATTACACATCCTTCACAGAGGCACATGATCATCCATGAAGTGGCAAAGATTTCTATTTCACCGCCAGCCATGCGTGTAATAACCGGGCAAAGAAATTGGATTGGGGTGAAATTTTCCAAATCTATCTGAACCTCCCGCCATTTCGTTCCCCACGGCGCCCAAACCAGCCTTGCCTATATATATAGGTGAGTGGCTCGGAGCGAAATTTTGGCACGCCATTTGAACACCGCGCCATTCTCTTTCCCCACCAGGCGCCGAAAGAGCACCGTTATTCGCCGACGGAGCGCACCACCAACTCCAACATCGCCGCCGTCGTCGTCCCCACGCCGCCCGAGAGCCGCCCGGGCCGCCCCCTACTCCAGCGGAATCAAGGCTTGACGGCGTTCTCCCACGCCACGCTCCTCCACTCCGACGTCCCCAACGCCGCGCCGGCATCCATCCTTCCGCCCTTCCCCGTTCCACGGTGAGAACTAATTATCCCTTTAGGTGTTCGAAGTTTTACCTATGAGAATGAGAACTAATTAGCCATGTCCTAGCCTCGCGTCGCCCGCTTGGTCTTCCTCCACGCCGACGGAGGACCGCCGCCCACACCGCTCCGCCATCCGCAGCCCTCACGCCGTCTTCCTCTTCACTTTGCCGACGCCCGCACCGTCCCGCGACCTTGTCCTCCTCAAATCCTCCAAGACAAGATAGGAGCGCACGGCGGCCATCAAAGCTTGGTGAGTGCGTCGGTCACTGCCCTTGAGGTGTTCGTTGAAATGCCCATCTCGGTCACCGCAACCTCGTGCTCGAATTGTGATTGAAATTCATGAGTTAGTGTTGTTCGAAATCCAGTTTGGATATTTTAAATATATGTCTCAAGCGTCTTGTACATAACATTTATGAGAAACATAGCAATATCATCCTATTTTGGTTACATGTATAGGCAAGCATGGCGTGGTAATGTAGTGTTTTGTTGGTCGCGCGTCGGGGATCTATCTAACCCGGGAAGATTGCTATGCTCAAGTCCAAGGCTACGCTAATAATTGTTACGTAAAATACAACACCGAAGGTGAAGCCGCCGCCGCTACAATGGTGCAAACTAGCCGCCCTGGAGATTATTGCGGAGAAGCCACCCCACATACTACATCAAGATTGCGAGAATTGCCGCTTAATTGGTTTTGGAAAGATGTCATGCTTTTATTTATGTCTATGACTCTATGGTCATTGGTCTTTTATTTTAGAAGTTGATGTAGTCTTAGTTTCTAGAACAGTAGGTGGATTTTGTTCTATGTAACCATTAAATCCTCGTAATGTTTTGACGATATTAATGTATATATGATGCTTTTATGGGTTTAAAAAAGCTGAATTCACGAATAAATTTAAAAATTTAAAACAAAAACGCTGGGTGGCATGTTCCCGACAAAGAATGAGAAACAAACCAGTAGTGTAACTATACAAACACTATCGGTTTGAATTACTAACCGTCATCGGCAGACGAAACATCACCGCCGGTTGCATTAACCAACCGATAGTCTCCACTCTAATAACGCCGCCGGGTTGAAATCAGCCGACGGTGTTTACGTAAAGTTCACCGGACGGGTTCATTGTAAACCCGACATTATTAGCTCTTCGATACACTCTCGGCTCAATCCAACCCGATAGTGTTATCCCTACAATTACCGCGGTTCGATGAAGCCCGACGGTGCTCCCAATATCAACACCGCCGGGCTGACTTCCTCAACCCGCATTGCTCGGATCAAAAATGCTGCCGGTCCGTGGAACACCCGACAGTGTTCGGTGACAGTGCGCTGCCGGTTCGATATCAAACCGGCAGTCTCTCCTCGAATCACCGCCGGTGTTTTGACCCGGTAGTGTTTCAAACCCCACATCACTACCGCTATGGTTCTGCCGGTTCAGTTTTTCGGCAAAAGGGGGTTGAGCCCGCAGTGACGGACAATTCTGTAGTAGTGAATGTTTTGTATGTCCCTAACACGCCACATTCAGGTACATGCAAACTAAAACAACCATATTATATTACAGAAAAAACAATATAATTGTTCCAGGTCAAAATAACATTATCCTTGCCAATGGTAGCAGCAAAACAATTGACAATTCTGTAAGATCTTCCATATGGAGACTATTATAGCAATCTGCTACGAGCACACTCCTAATAAAAGTAATAAGGTCATCAGCAATGTAATATCATTTCAGCTATATTCTCTTGTTAATTTCATCTGCTTCCAAAGATTGCAAGGAACAATATTTGAGCAGTCTTCAGTTAGTAGCTTAGCCAGCACTGCAATTTTAGTGACAGACGGGTCACATGGATCAGTATTTATCTACACACAGGCACAATTCCTGCAAAATAAAGGTTGAATATGACTATTAGAACTGGGATGTTTACTATCGAGAATTGCAAGACGAATTAAGGGAGCCTTATGATTAAAAAGAAATGGGTTGTCTATATGTTGAATTCATCTTTGGGCAAGAAGTGGGTTGATGTAACTGAATCGCCAAGGCAAAAAAAAACACCTAAAAAGAAATGGGGCTTCACGTCAGTCGGCATTGAAGAATGAAAAATAACAGATGAAAAATAACATTATAACACTAAATAACACTAAAGAGGCTGTTTGGTTTGCGTCCGTCATTCGCCACGCCAAACGATGGCAGCCACAACAGTTATGGCAGTGTTTGGTTGACGCCGCCGCACTTTTTCTACGCGTTTTCATGTGGCGACTGTGGTGAAGATTGTGCTTCACTTCTCCTGGTGAATATCACCTCAGCTGAACCCTGTTCGACAATATCCATGAACATGAACAGACAAGAGAGTAAATTTAGTACAGATAGCACATTTCTGTTCTGTTGAGCAATCTTACCAATTATATTATAATTACTGTTTCACAATCTAAAGTTTACAACCTCCAATCTGAAATGTGGCATTTAGGTTTTCTAGATTTCAAATCATAGTCACAGGGACAAGGGACGATTGGTTGAAGCCACGTTCCCTGACCCTGAGACATTGTCCCCATTCAAGGACCAGGGTCAAACAGGTCACTGTCCCATTGGGTCAAGAATATATCACAAGAGTCCAAACAAATATGATCTATATTGACAAACATGTGAGATAAGAGAAGGGGGAGAGGAAGAGGTTGCTGTGGCCAATATGCTGGAGGCAGAGGGCTATTCTCCACGAGCAGCAGATAGCCTGTTAATATACGGCATCTTGCTTATTTTCTCCATTTTCCTATGCCAAAATGCCACGCCAAAGATATGTCTAGGCACTAGTCAGAGGCTGACTGCCTGTCTTGTGCCTAGTAATAATGTTTTGAAACATGGGTCAAAAAAGTATCATAAAAAAAAAAATTTTAATTTGAATATACTCCGCAGAAGTAAAGATTCATAATGTCAGTTTCAAGAGCTGCATATTTTTTTTCTTGAATACCAAGAGTGCATATTCAAAAATTGTATCATAGAACTACACATGTTTGGTCTAAGGTACATCAAAAACTAAAAATTCCACCACCCAGCAAAAATCTGTATTTATGTGATACATTTTTTCTCAAACAACACAGGAGAGTTGCGCATTGAGAATAGAAATACAGAGACAGGCCAGTCGGCCTACTCCCAAAATACCACATGGATTATAGATACCCCCACAACATAAAAAAACATGACCAATACCAGCAATCATATAAGAGTTCAATTGTCTGGGATATGTGACCTCAGACGTATTTATTTCATAAGTAGTTTCCTGATACTCCGAAATGTTAAAGACAGTTTTGCTAACTTTACACACTTCGTAATTTTTAATTACAAAACAATCAGTTGTGTTATAGAAAAAAAAAACCAAGATTTAGTGAGACTCACAGTTGCGTGTCTATAACTGTCGTAATGAACAGCACAGTGCTTCAAATGACCCATTTCTGAAAAAAAGCTCCTGAGGCAATATTGTGGATAGACAAAATCCCCTCAAACTGAAAACATCCTGTAGAAGAAACCACAGGAATTATATAGTTAATCTTAAAGATTTAACCAAAATCCATCTGCTCCTAACTAAAACTACCAAGCAATAGGCAAAAAAAAATAACACTGAAATAGTGAACCATCCAGAGCCTTAATCTAAAACAGAGCAAGCGCCGGCTCACAATAACAGAAAAACAAGATTGAATATACTGAACGTGCCCTAGCTGTAGCGTCGCCTCGGTGGTGTGGCGCAGTGGCACCAAATCAAACATGCCCTAAACGGCTAAACCCTTTGTAATATTGGCGGTCGGTAACACCTACATAGTGTTGGTTGGTTCAACTGTAACACATTTCTAACTTCATGTTAGTAAATATAAGCAAGGAATTTTATAACAGAAGTGCATATTAGCATCTGAGCATCCATTATCTTTTCATTTTACAAAAACAAATGGAGAGCTCATATATAAAAAAGCGTACTTCTATTTCCATCATGGCAGCGGCAGCCCAATTTCAATGAAGCACCGCAAACTGAACCATAATAATGGGAAAAAACAAGAGTAGGAAAGCAAACCAAGCACGGGTGTTGGGGCTTGAATGAGAGTTGGACCAAATTAGCATAGGTTTCATGCCATATCTACAATGCTTGGAAATTATTGAGTGAATTTATGTAACACATTGCTTAGAATATGTTCCTGAACCATGGAAGTGTCAATTTGCCTCACTAAGTCTTTTATTATTGTAATACAAGCATTGTCCACAGATAAGCACTCAATTTAATGATATTATATCAGAGAATTTTGATTAATACAAGCAGAGAGAGAGAGAGGAGGGGCAATGCATCTAAATTGGTATGGTAATCAGATTTGCTTTGTACTGGATACAATGTAAAAGCAATTGGTTTTGACTTCTAAGTATGCTATCTGGAAAGGTTGATTCAGCAAGTGTTTTTTAGGTCCATGTCTTTTTCTGGGAACAACAGGTCTCTATTATTCCCTGCATCGCTTAGTGTTAAAGGATGTAACATATTATTGCCTGAGGTATATGTCAAATGCATGTATAACTTTGAAATTTGTAGATATTCTAGCAAGGCCTTTTGTCAGAGCACTTGGTGTGCACTTTGCAGTCAACACTTGCAGATTTAAGTAATCAGGAGGATGATATTTATGTGTTCTCAGATCTCAACCACACAAGCTGTAGCAAGCTATTTTCCATAGTGATGTAAGAAAACTAAATGTAGACAGATATGAGGGGATTGAGAATATTGTACCTTAATAATGGGGAATTTCCTTCAGTTCTTCCGTTCCATCTCTCATTCAACATCAGCAGTACGGGAGCAAGGGAAGGCAATGGATGTGATTAAGGTTTGGGTACCTGCAGCGCATCGAGCAGACCCGGGCCACAGCAGCAAAAAATGCGACGATGACACCTCCGACGAACATGGATAGCTGAATATCAGTGATAAAGCCCAAACCCTACGATAAACAAAGTCAATTTTGGGGAATGAAAAGTATGGCGAAATTAAAAATTAAAAAGAGTAAACTGAAGCACCTGGGAGAGACTGTTGTCCGCCATTGTTGCTCTTGCCGTGGCAGCTGGCCTTCAAAGATGGAATTTGATAGTGGCGGAGATGAAGATATGGGCGACCAGTAGACGACGGAGATCAGCTCGCATAGGCACAGCCAGGAGTCTCCCTCGTCGTGCTGAGGACGCCGGCGTCGGGCACACTTGCACCTCGACACCTCCATGTGGGGCCCGCCCTAGTTGAGGCCGCCGCACCGCCGCGATGTGCCGTCCCAATAAGCCGGAGCACCGTGGAGTCGGTGAGGGAGGGCTCGGGAGGAGGTGGAGGAGGAGGAGGGCGGCGCCGCCGCCGTCGTTGTCGCCTTTGCCCCGCCGGAAACGTAGAGATGGCAAGGCGAGGGGATGAAGGAGGCCTGGACTGTGGCAGTATTTTGCCATAGTTGGAGGGCTTTTTGCAAAATAGCCGGGAGTTGCATGATCTCGACCGTCCGGCTGATCGATCTGACGGCCGGGAGAAGCAGGCGACGTGGCCACGCTGGTTAGGCCTCTTTTGGTGCAGAAATCGTAGGGTGAAAGATTATCAAAATACATATATAGTTGAACTTGTTGAGGAAATAATTTAGCAAATTGACCTAGTTGATGTCGCTTATTGATCCTTGCAATTTGTGCGATACAAATTTGGGCTGCCCTTTATTTGTGCAACTTTTGAAAGGGTTGGAGAGAATGTGGTGAGGTTGCACCCATTGTTCCTCCTCCTGTGAGGTTGCACCATGCTTTGCTCTTTCCTCAAAATGTGCATCGAGAAGGAATGAGGGGAAGCAATATAATTTTAGGTACAAAGGTTGCACACAACCAATATCTACAATAACTGCCATTCATGCTTCGTAGATAATGTCTCACCTGTCCACTGAGCATCGGGTGAGGAATACAGTGGAGACTGATAGAGGCTGTCAAGTATTGGTTGACAACATACTTTGTCACCAGTTCGCCCCTATACTTAAATGTACATACATCCTCATCCAGGCTCCCCAATCCAATCTGTTTTGTCCCAAAGGATTATTTGGTTTGGATTTACAACCATCGTTGTTCCGCCAGACCTCCTGCACAATGTTAAACGACGGACCATTTACTGAAATGATGTTCCCTGGTAACAAAGAAACTATGTTTGTCAACACATAAAAAAAAAATGTGATTATTACAGAGTTCATAGTTTATTTTCAGTTAATGGTACAACGACCAGAAGTAATATGGATTTTATAGTTCCATATTATTCACATCACAGCTAAGCCAACCAACAGAGGTCCCCATGCTTAAAATGGATCCTTGCTGCTGGTGATGCTCTTTTCAAATTCCTTGAGCATTCTTGATGCATCTAAAGCAGAATTCCTATTTCCTTTGAAGTTTTCCACTGAAGCCATTTGTAGATTTCTTGCATGGAGGAGAACATGTCTGATAAAGTGCATGTCATTTGGAGAGCATGAGATACTTTTCATATGTAGACGTTCCAGATTTTTCACCAAACTACAATTCGGCAATGTCCTGAGAAACTCTTCAGCAAATGCATCCACTTCCTTATTGATTTCATGTTGAGAATTGTCCTGCATGCCAAAAGTTTTAAAGAGACAACATATCAGTATATATTTTTATGAACTTTACATACAATATCACTGGAGTGGTGATAAGATAGTATGAACACTAAACAAGATATTACCGCACCGTAATTTCAAGAACCTGAAGGAAAGGAGCTTGATGAAGCACAGAAATAATTGATAGCGCGGTTGAAGCTTCATAAAAATGTGTATGAAGTTTCAAAATCCTTAGATTCTCAAATAAGCATGAAAGAGCTAGCTGTACAATAATTCCATCGACCTGCGCAGAGAATAAAAAATTTTTAGTCTGTAACACATATGCTGCACATTATCAAAGAGGGACCAGCAGCTTGAATTGCATGCAATTAATTAAATAACTACTGGCGATCATGTCCACAGAATATGAGCAAAAGTTTAACAATTAATATTGCAATTATTTTTTTACCTTTACTGATTTCTATGCCATCAAAAAAATGGTGGTTTCATAATAATAATATATGTATATATATTGGTCATCGATTGGCACCGTATAATTGGGATGAAATTGTGCACAGATTATGATTACATCCATGCTGTAATAACCAACACCAATAATAAAATATGAGAACACTAATTCATCTTGTGTACCAATGATCAAGCTGTTGTAGGAAATTTTAGTCAGCACACAGGTTTGGTCTATATCACCTATAATATGATTATATGGAACATATATATATATAGTGCTGGTGCTCACAGGATTGATTGAGTTCAACAGTAATCTTATACCTTTTACAATGGTATGTCATCTCATATGTACAATGGTCATAACAATAAAAAAAAAATGGTCATAACAATCAAGAATGTAGCAATAGTTGAGGCATGTTTTTGTATGGTTTGGTGAGATTATTGGTGGGTTTATGCCAATTACTTATAACCTAGAAGGTGATTGGCATTGTAATGTACTAGCTGACTTGGAAGAAAGAGGACCATAGCAGAAGAAACACTATAACATATGAAAATATGAATATATATACCAACACTTTTAACCATTTCAGAATATCCTGTACTAGTGAATTCAAGGATTACCGGGTTGATTTCTACAAATTAGCAAGCAGCTTGGAAGGTTGAAATGGTAGTCTATATGGCTGTGCAAATTTAAACTTCAAACATGGGTCATTAGGCTATGAATAACTTTGAGACACAAAAAGAGTACATGTCAGCAAATGAACATGTATCTTCTATGCTTTTTTAGAGTTCAACAGAATGTATAAGGTTTTAAAAAATAATATATACCGACTCTGAATTTAGTGTATATATGAAATACAACTTGTATATAAATACAAGGAATTTAGGTGACAGGAGGACAATTATCCATTAAATAGGTGCTCAAATTAAGTAGTCTATGTTTTGTTAGTTGACATTTATCATGGAATGTCCGTTAATCCATGGATGAGATCATCTGTACAGTGGGAATTAAACTGATTACGAAACGAAATAAGGCATATGTTCTTTTCGTACTCTCAATATTTCTTTTCAATTTTTAGGCTACCCTATATTCCAAGATGGAGGGAGTAGCATATAGAATATATATAGTTATTATGGGTTCATTACTAGTAGACTACAAGAGTGCTGCATATTAAAGGGAAGTAACAACACATCTTTGTTGGTAAAGGAATATTATTTTTTCAAGAGCAATACATCGAGTTGATACAAAAGCAGTGAGAAAAGAACTACTCCGGCCTCTGCTTTTCAAGCACATAACCACGAAAGAGCAATAACATTATATATATATATATATATATATATATATATATATATATAGGGTGCACAACTAATATTGGTATATCATGCGTTTCAAGGAACCTGCCGATTGCTACTACTACATTATAGAGCGGCTCTTCTTCCAACATGTTACATCATTCACTAGAAGTTAAGTGTGGAAAATCGGATCAGTGCTTATAATGCGGTACTTTCGGACAAATGCTATTATTATGTTCTACCTAGGTCTAAGTAAGATTTGGAGGGAGAACCCCTAGATCTTCTTAGAATGCACACACTCCATGTCATAACAACAGATCCCAACTCACAAGCTATATCGAAAGCATAAGAGAAACAAATATGGTCATAACCTATATATACAAGGCTACAATTGTTCTGAAAAATGCATACTGAATGGATTGAAAAGGATACTGAATGGATGCAAACATATGTATATATAGTATATACACATACACTAATAAAAGAAGATTTTAGACGACAACCTCTCTCATTAATAGGGGTGGGCACATCTTGGGACCGATTCTATAAATGGTCAGCGTCCAAGCGAAAGTCAGCTTCTCTTAGAGCATCTCCAACAGTTTGCTATTTAGGTTTGGCATTTGCATATTTTGCCAAAAAGCTCAAAAATCACCCTCAACAGTTTGGCATTCATGTTTGGCATTTAGAGGGAGTTGGCAAATTCTCCGGCAATTGGCGCATTTTTGCGCCAGCGGTAGGCCGCTTGGCATTTGCGGTCTTCCACCGCGACAGTTGGACTGCCGCCGCGGACTTCCTTCATCGCACCACCTCCTCCCTCGCGCCGCCATCCCGCTCCCACGAGTCCTCCTACCTGCGACATCTCCAGCCGCGATGGCAAGAAGTACCGCGAGCTAGGGTTTCAGGTGCCAAGCGCGTGCATGCGTAGAAGACGGAGATGATGTGAGCACCGGCGCCGGCTCAGCTAGCTACGCACAGAGATATAATATTGAATTGATTGGAGATCATCGATCGATCGAGGCGGAGCCGCGGGCGGGGGCTGGGCGTGGCGTCGTAGCTGGAGCGCGGATCAGGGCGGTGGTGCTCGAGATGGCCGAGCGCTGCTACGCCGCCGCCGTCGCCGTCCCTGCCGTTCAGCGTGGAGTCCGCCGCCGCCGCGGAAGCATCCAGACGCGGCGCCGATCAGGTACATAGTCGATCTCATGGCTTCTTGCGAGATGCCAGGGTCAGGTAGGTTCAGGGCAACGCTAGGTATATCCTTGCCACGCGCCATGTGCTTCTGTTGAATGGTTGATCCTTGGTTGTCCTTCGCGGGATCAGTTAGGGTTCAGCGATGCCGCGCGCCATGTGCGTCTGTTCAATGGATGGACTGAATTCGAGGTGCATGGTATTGTGCTCGCGATCTTTGGTTGTATGTGCATGGCTGATCCATAGCTAGAAAAAGTTGCGTGTATGTTATGGTGAACTTGTTTGATCCATAGCTAGAAGAAAGTTGCAATACAAAACATGTATGAATCAAACGTTGACACATATCAATGCCGCTTTGTTACACAACGCATCAAACGTGTTCATGAAAACAAGGTTCACCGATGGAACCAACTACCTCTCCCTCCCTGGCCCCACTCTTCTCATTTGCCAAACCAAAATTGCCAAACTGTTGGAGGAGGTCTTTTTTTTAACTTGGCATTTGGAATGGGGAGTTGGCAAATAAGGTCAAATGACAACTCCAAAATACCAAACTGTTGGAGTTGCTCTTAATCATTTTCAACTGCGGACATCCTGAGGTAATTAACCCTCCCCATTAAACAAAGGTGGACATACTAAGACGTTAGTCTCTGTTAATTGACTAACTGGCCTTCCTCTGGTAATAACTATTAATAGAGGTAGGCATTCCAACTATACGTCTCTAAAAATCGATAAGTAGTCATTCTGAGGATAAAAAATTGTACCTCTAAAATAGTTGAAATAATAGATCGAGGTAGGCATTTCAAATGAATTCAAATTTACATCAAAATTATCAAGCTTGACATGATCTACGACTTTATAGTGGATAAAAAATATTTATTTAAAATTGATTAGAGTCCCAAAAAAATGTTTAAGATCTTAGATTTTGAAATTTAGAATGTTTAAACAAACGTAGAATTTGGGATAATTAATATACACAAAGTTGTAGTGTTAAATATGTTCTAACATTTTAAGATTTAAATTTAGAAATTTCAAGCAGCTTTGCAGTTATCATGTTTTTTATTTGAAAACATTTAGAGTTCGAAATATTCATTTCAAAATTCTTAGAATTTTAAATTCTACCTTTTGAAAATTTCAGAATATTTCTGATGAGACACACCCTTTATTAAAATTGTAAACCACCTGAGTATAGCGCCATATACACACACTCACAAATGAGTATTTTAGTATTGTATGTGCTGAAGATCCTGGTTTTATCTCGCAAAGACATACTTTTTTTTTTTTTTTTTTTTTTTTGCTTTTAGCCTTTCATTTGAAAAAATTGTTATCACGATTATAGATTTCCAACGGGCCGCCCGCACGGCCCGACACGCCACCATGCCGTGCCATGCCGGGCTGGCCCGTGTTGTGCCTAGCCAGGCCTCGTGCCTCACCGGGCCGTGCCTAGCCGGGCTTCGTGCCTTACCCTCGGCCTAGACGCGGCCTAGGTAAATCGAGGGCGGCCCGAGGGCCCGGGCCTGCTACCTCTCAAGCAGCGAGAGGTCCTCGCCGCTCCGTCCGTCGCGGGGCTAAAGCTGCGCCGCCGCCTCTCCAGCGCGTCGGTGGGAGCCGTCTGGCTTGCATAACCGGTCCTTGCAGCGTCGTCGAATGGACTTGTCGCCACCACCTCCTTCGCCGTCCATCAAGGAGTCCTCACCACTCTGTCGCGGTGGCAGGTTCCGCAGTGGTGCCGGGGCGAGGCGGTGACCGTCCTTCTCTCTCCTGGTGACCGGGCCCATCCTCCTTTCCACAGTGAGGCTGCGCCGCCGCTTGGCCTCCTCTGCGCGGCGCCGGTCGAGGATGGGAGCTGCGAGCGCCACCTTGCTGGATCCGGTGCTCGACACGAGGGAGGAGGGCGGATGCGGCGTGGGGGCGAGGCAGAGGTTGAGCGGGCGGCCGGGCGGCTGTGAGCCCGGGATGGGAGTGGGGAGATGGGGATTAGGGTTTGCTGATTGTATTGTACATATATAACGGGTTGTGCTCGTGCCGGGCCACGTGCCTTGGGTCAGCCCAAGCACGCACTAGCGCCTCGTGCCGGGCCAGCCTGGTCCCGTTGACTCCGTGTCGTGCCGTGCCGTGCCGTTCTTGGGCCGGACCAAAGCCTCGTGCTTCGGGCCGGGCCGTCGGGCCACGGGCCACATGGAAATCTTTAGACACGATCATGTTAAATAATAACAGAGAAATTATTTAGTAGAGGTTATTGGTTTGTTCATCTGTAAAAATAAGTTCACCAGAATATAATAAAAAAAAAATCTTGTATGCAGGTAGTGATATATGCTCGCACCTTGAACGTAGCACAGTCGAAGTTGGCGACCTCGAGCTCCCTGACGCTAGATAGGGCAGTGAGCAGCCTCGAGTAGTCTCTCGGCTCTTGGGCATTCAGCGTGATGTAGGCGTAATCAAGCTTGGGCAGGTTCCCCAGCTCCCAGGCGCCTGCGCCGGCCATCGTCAGGCGCAGCTCCAGCCACCGGAGGTTGGGCGCCTGGATGATCCACGCACCAGGGACAGGGAGGCCCTCGCCAGCACCGCCATGGTCGAAGGCGATGTTGGCCAGCCGCAGCTTCTGCAGAGTGGGCGCGGCTGCCGTGATCATGGCCTCCAGCCGCTCCCACCCCTTCTCACCGGAGAACATGACGTAGTCCAGGTCCAGCGCCGTCAGGCTGCGGAACCCGGCGAAAGTGGCGGGCGGCGGCGGCAGCACGCAGGTGACCAGCTTGAGGTTCGCCAGCGCGGTGGGGTCGCAGGCGAAGACGGACGGGAGCGCGGTGGGCACGGGAAGCGCCAGGGACAGCGACCGCAGCCTCTTACCTGCGACGGTGCGCACCCAGCCATCGGCGCGGTCGAAGAGGCGCAGCGGAATGCCGTGGATGCTGACGCCGCGGACCGGGCCGCGCAGCGCTCGAGGAATCCCGCCGCGGACTCCCAGTCGCGGACTCGGTCGTCGAGGTCGATGTTGAGGCCTGGGACGGACTCCCAGCGGTGGCGCCAGGTTTCCGACAGCACGGATGTGCGGACTACCTCGACGCCGGGAGGCCGCCGAGGATCTTCGTCAGGACGTCGGACGGGAGGTCTTCAAGCGGTGCCGGCGGCGCTGGCAGAGGCTGAGAGTCGGCGGTGGGCGGCGGCATCTTGGCTTCTCGCCGTCGTTGATTTGGGGAAGAAGAATGCGGAGGGTTTGACGAGGTACAGGAACAGCGATCCGCTGATGACCTAAAAAGCCACCTTCCACTTTTGCCGGCAGCAAGCGATAGCTGCCAGCAAACTCACAACGGCCGCCGTCATTTACACACCGACTAGCTGTTTTGTTTGAATAGGACATGCTGGTTCCCTCTATGCATTTTCCCGGCCCAAATGCATGTGGGCCGGGCCATGTAGCCCGCATGATTAGATCTTTCGCACGACACAAGTCTCAGCGTGCCGCGACAGTCTAAAATATCTGATGCCATGTGTGCTTTGGGTTGTTCTAAATGGTGTGATCTGTGCTCCTTCTCAAAAAAAAAAAAAAATGGTGTGATCTGTGCTCTAGTTAGGGCGATTTTAATGCAAAATTGATTTCTATTTTTTAGATGGGATTTTGGAACCCATAATGATTATCAGTTCCGGCACTTTTCATTTGTTTGTGGGTTAACTAAGCTCAAAAGATTTGTCTCACAAAAAACATCCAAACTGTGCAATTAATTATTTTTTTCGTTTACCTAATTTAATTTGATGCTTCATGCTTGAGGCAAACGATTTGATGTGACGACAAATATTTAGGATTTGCCATAGTGTAACTCCAACTTTTGGATCTAAACATAGTCTCTATGTAATAAAAATTCTCTTAGGTACGGAAAAGTGTGGTTTAAAATTTTTTAGCCACACATTTTGTGGTTTGACACATTTCCTTAAGGCCAGTTATGACAAATTATGGCTAGAAATAAAGCATCCCCCCTTACGTCCCCATGTTTAGGTTTCTATAATATACTAGAGCATGCCCCACCACTAGTAACGAAATGATTTTACGTGACGGGCGATTTTTGATTTTTTGGCGGCGAAGCACATGTGCCCGCCACCTACTAAAGGTCACGGTTAATGGCAGATTTTCCATAGCGGGCGCTTTATGCCCGCCACGAAAAATGAACTAAAAAAATAAAAAAGCCCGATAGGCCACTGAGCCCGCCCGCCCAATAGCGCACCAACCCGCCGCACTACCGCCGCCATCGCCGCCCGCCAGATCCGCCGCCGGTGGCGGGATCCGCCCGCCGCCGCGGCGAGGTCGCCGCTGCCCGGCCAGATCCGCGCTTTGGTGGCCGGATCCGCCACCGCTTGGCCGGATTCGCCGCTTGGTGGTCGTGAGTTCGAGGATCCACACCAGATCCGCCACCAATCGAGCCCGCGTGCCGCCAAATCCACCATGGATGTGCCATGCATCGAGCTGTGAGAGCAAGGGAGGGAGGGTGAGGGATGGATTCGCCATGGATATGCAAGAGGAGATCGAGGAAGAGGGTCATACCGTCCGGTCGCTATGGATCCGCCTGCATCACGCCGCATGAAGAGCCCTAGTCCCGTCCCGCCATCCGCCATGGATCCATCACGGCCCCGGTAGGCGCACCTCCCGATTCGCCGGATCCGCGTCCGAGAGGGCGCCAGCAAGAGAGGGGAGAAAGGGAAGGGCGCCGGCGGGAGAGGGGAGCAAGGGCGGAGGAGTTCGCGGGCGCATTTGGCGGCACCGGGTGCTCGCAGAGAGAGAAGTGAGGAGGAGGCGCTCGTAGAGAGAGGGGATCGTGAGAGGGTTCGGAGGCAGAGGGTGGGAATGGGAAAACCCTAGTGCGCTTTTATATTGAGATCAATTTATTGGGCCTAGCCCAGATCCATTGGGCCGCGTGTGGGGTGTCTCAGAAAAATCAATTTCTTACTAGTACGCTTCGGGGATGGAGAAGAGATACTAGGGATGGGGGTGGGGGGAGGAGGAAAAGGAAACCGATTCATTGTGGAACAATGTCGGGTTATTTGAATAGTAACAAACGTGTTATCAGATTGTTTCAGGTTCGTAGTAACAATAGCAAACCTATTAAGATACAATATCATGTCTATAAGAACAGTAATACACCCGTTATGGAACAGTGAACCTATTATTATGGATGAACAGTTTAGCGGAGTTTATGGATGGACCCGGTACTGAAGATGAACAGTGGTACAGTGGACCTATAGGGATCTTCATCAAAAATAAAGGTTCTATATAGATATAGATACGAAGGGTGCATACAACACTACCATCATATGAAACGAATGTAATTTTAGTTCTATCAAAGTTTGAAAAAGAAATTGTAATGTCAATATGTTTGACACAGAATAGGCATACCTTCAATACAAATTGATTCCATGAAGAATACAATAATATTTGTTTAATAATTTTTGTGTATAAACTTGATTAACATTATATGATCGATACAAGTGTTAGAAGAACTATTACAGAATTATAATATTTTTGGAACAAAAGAGTACAATATTATTGTAGATTTATATAGATATGGATCTCAATATTATAAATGTTACAGAACACACATCAGTACAGTAATTCAAGAACTATTACAGAATTATCACAGAACACACGTCAATACACTAATCAAGCAGAGAAAATAAGGACATGACATAGTACAGTATTACAAACACCACATGTTGTTTGACACCATACCTACCCCATTTACCATTGTACTTCCTCCAACCCAAATTTTAAGTCATTCCAAAATATTGGGGATTCCAAACATCTCAAGTTTGATCACATTTATATGATAAGATAATAATGATATGTCATCTAAGTACCATTAAATTGTTCAATAATTATATATTTTTATAGTATACATATTTGAAATCACATTATTTTTGTAGTTTTCTCTATTATTTTGGTCAAACTTTAAGATGCTTTGGCTCTCTAAGATTTTTGAAATAACTTATAATTTGGACCGGAGGGAGTACTATGTACTCTAGCACATTATTTCGCTATTTTATTGTTACCAAGCTTTTTAAGTACTATACACGTAACACCCTTTGTTAAGCAGGGACATGCTGTTTAGGAAGCCACACGGCCTGGAGCATCAAGAGTCTTGTCATAGTCCTCAATAGATTTCACCAGATGAACAACGTTATTCTTGGCAAACCCACCGCAGCCACCCCTCTGGTATTCCATCCCGTTCTCATCTACCTCCACGCACCCGATCCTTTGGATAAACTCCAAAAGCTATGTTGGCCTGCATATATGTATTATACATTTTATTGTTAGTTATTTTAAGAAAAAAAGATAGTACACCTTCTATTTTAAATTATAAATTGTTCTCAGTTTTCTAGATAGATTATTTTTATTGTGCCTACACTATGTCTAGATAATTAATAAAAATTATACTTTTAAAAAAAAATCAGAACGACTTATAAATTAGAATAGAAGAATAGCACTAGAGATTTATGGTGTGCTTAGTTTATTTGATAGATCAACTTATCCCATATGGAGTGATCCATCATAAGTTAATTCCTCAAATTTTAGCTTTTGAAGAATGAGCTGGTTATTGATCAACAGCCCTTACTATTCAACAAAGCAAACCAAAAACTAGAGAGTAAGATGATGATGGACCACGTACACCATTTCACCAACCAAACACCTCGATCTAGTACCAGAATACGGATGTAACTAGATAGCTAGTTGACGATTGAAGTCAACGTGCGAATACAACACGTTTCATTGTAAGAAAATATAATAAAGAAAGAATAGATTCGTTTGTACCGTACTAGTATTGTTTTTGATGTCAACAAAAACATGACGTACGTGATTTATGTTGATGGAATTACTCGAGAGATTTATATATGTCAACAAAAACATGACGTGATTATTTACCTGTCTCCAGCAGCCTTGGTGAAGGTTTGGAGCACAAGTCCGCCATCGTCATTCCTGTCCACCCGCACGCCGAGCTCCTGGCACTCGTTAATCTGTGCCTCCGACAGCACGTCCCCGGCGAGCCGCCGTACGCTGTCATAGTAGCTGGGCGGCGGTGGTGGCAGGAGCTCGAAGCCGCCCATGGAGGACCGTGCACGTATCTCCCTCAGAGTGCCGATAAGATCGTCGCTGGTCATCGCCATGTGCTGCACGCCCGGGCCGCCATGGTGGTCCAGGAACGTCTGTATCTGGCTCCGGCGCTTGGTGCCCTTCACCGGCTCAAAGACCGTGAGGAGCACGTTCTCCGAGCTGTTGGCGAGCACCAGGCCGTTGAGCGAGCTCTCGCCCGTGCCAATTTCGTCCCCAATGACCCGGTGGAATTCATGGAAGCCTGTGAACCCGGCGATGTACGCCGCGACCGGAGCCATGTCCGGCACGCCGCCGACGATGTGGTCGAAGCGGTTCAGTCCGTAGTCCGGACACTCTGATGAGCCGGCGACGTTCTCGAACCCGGGGAGGAATGCCACGTCCGTGCCGTCTGGGTAGCTCACGAAACGGAGGACGGTGTCTCCGTAGAGCTCCACTTCCGCGAACACGAAGCCGTGGCCGAGCTCAGCAGGGGCGAACGCCGGGCGCGCACCCGCGGCGACGCTGGCGCGGAACGCCTCTGCGGCGTCGGAGACACGGACCGCGACGGCGCGCACCGCGAGGCCGTACTCGGCGGCGAAGCGGCGCGCGGCGTCGGCGGAGAAGGATGGCAGCACAGGGGAGCTCGACGCGGCGGCGGCCGTCGCGTCGTCGGTGGCGTTGATGTGCGGCGCGTACGGGGCGGTGAAGAGGAACGCGAGAGGTCCAGAGCGCGAACGCAGCAGGCTGGAGGCGTGTGCGGTGTTCCCCGTGGTGAGGTCGGAGTGCGCGGCCAGTGGCACGCCGAGCGCGAAGGAGAAGCGGCCGGCAGCGGAGGCGGCGTCAGCGCACCAGAACTCGACGTGGTGGAAGTCGATCACATCGAAGCGGTCGGTGCCGGCGGCGAAGCGGCCAGCAGCACGGTCCGCGGTGACGACGGGCGTCGTCGTTGGGTGCATTGTCGTGGCTGCTTGGAGAGTCATCGATGGGAGCTGTCGTAGCGGTGGCATCAGAAGGGATGGACGAGGGGTGCATCGTGATCGCATGCTGCTGGAGAGTTTAGGGCTTGGCCGGAGGGCATGGGTGAAAGCCGAGGAGGCTACAGCTAGGCGGCCGTGGGCATTCATCATGTCTGTTTGTTTCAGCAGTTAAGCTAGCTCGTGTAAATGTGTTACGGGCTTGTGGCTCAGCTGTGTACGTATCTACACGTACTCGTCGCTTTATATAGGCCAGCCCAGAAGTATACGGTGACACGGCCTCAGTAGTCGCATGCTTTCACATTATCGACCTTGTCGCGTTGTGCGTCTTCTCCGATCCATCGATGTAGTTATGTATATGCGTATTATTATTATATTGATTGTTATCTTGCAAGTCATATTTGAAGTTCACACAGGATCCGTTGGTGCCATCTTCATATGCTTCAAGCATCAATTGAGTTGACACCATGTGTCGTAGATGAGCCCACCTTCATCAGTCGTCGGTTAGTCAGAACTAGCTGATCAGACATGAGCCAACAGGATCTGCTGCTTCACCGGACTCCTAGGAGACAAACTCGTGCACCGCTCATAAAAAAAATCGCGGGCTATAGAATTTAGCGGGAGGTTAGCCAAAACGCTATTAGCGTACAATTTGGCATTGCGACGCGCGCTTTCGGCCGCTATTAGCACGCTATTTCGGCGCTATAGCGCGCTATTTTTTTCATAGCACCGCTACCTATAGAAGCACCTTCACTGGACCCACCTTCTCCATATAGAGGACTCACCATCGGCGCTTTTAGGCCATTGGTTAACTGACAGGTGTAGAGCAAGGCACAAATAAACACACGTAGCATCAGCCGCTGGCTTCGCCAGCACCTAGCCTACATGACGAGCGCATGGCGGCATGGCCGTGTGCGGGACTCTGCCCACGGCCTGTGCCCTAGCTAGGAGTGCGTACGCGTGCCAAGGCCCTCAGATCCAGACCCGATCTGAGCGGGTCGAGTTAAGGGAGACACCCCTCTGAAAAGGGCCGCGTTGGCGAGGCCGACTCAGCGGCATCCCATGTTCCCTCACCCCCATCTATAGATTTCCATTCGGCCGAGTCGAGTGGGCGGTCCAAGCACGGCCCGAACCGTGCAGCGTCGTGCCCATGCGGGGCCAGCAATCGGCCCATAGCTGGCCCACGCGCGCCGCGGCTTAACAGCCAGCCCACCTCGAGCACGCATCCCCGCCGTCGATCGCCCCCCCCCCCCCCCCATCGAAATGACGATTTCCACAACACTCCCCGGTGCCTATAAAGCAGCTCATGACCCCGTCCGTTTCCCAAACCCTAACCTAATCATTTCCCCCTCCCCCACCGGCCCGATCGCGGCGGCGGCTCTCAAACACTAACCCTACCTCTCTAGACTCTCCTCTCCTCTCCAACCCGGCGGCGGTGAGATGGGCGGCGGATCCGCGGGTCTCACGGCGATAAGCGTGGAGGTGGACGCCAACGAGGAGCGTTGGCTATGCGGGTTGGTCGACAATGATGATGAGGACGACCTCTGCGCGAGGATGCCGAGGGAGCTGTTTGAGCCCGATCCGTGCTCTCATCGAGGTCAACGGCGGTGACCGTGAAGGAGCCGGGCAGAACGATGGCGAACCTCAAAGCGGCGAGAAATGCCAAAGAGGACTTCCTTAGTGTTATTGCTAATTACATTAATGATTGGAAACTAGAAAAGAGAGTGATTGGTCTTGTGTTGATTGATGTGTCTCACAATGGACCAAATATTGTTGACCGTGTTCTTTCTATTCTATCCGAGTATGGTGTTAGCGAAAAAGTGTTTGCTGTTACTCTGGACAATTCATCATCTAATGTTTCTACCATGCGTCTACTTAGGCCTTTGTTGTCTAGATATCTTGGTCTTCAGGTTGTTGATGATCCTAATGATTTTGCTCTTAATTCTATGTTTACGCATCAGCGTTGTGCATGGCATATTATTAATCTTATAGTTAAAGAGGTACTTGAAGCTCTTAAACCTTTGATTGAAACATTGAACTGCAATATCTTTCTTGAACTTAACCAAAGGATTGCAAAATATAAAAAAGCTATTCCATTGCCACTAGTGAAAGGCCTAAAAAGTTTCAGTTGGACATAGAGGTAAGGTGGAACTCAACCAATTTGATGCTTAAACATTTGTTCCCTCATAAGGTTCCATTCAATACTTTCATTCATTCTCATTATCCTAGAGCTGGTAGTCCTTTCCCGTTAATCGATGAACATTGAGACATTGCAGCAAAAGTCTTATGTTTCTTGAACTGTTTATGATGCCACAGTTAACTTGTCTCGGTGTGTACTATCCGACATCTCCACTTATGATGCATGCACTTGTTAAGATTGCTATACATTTGAAGGATTATGGTAATGACCCTCACTTCAAGCATGTTGTCCAACCAATGATAGACAAGTATAATAAGTATTGGAGGGACATTGGTTTGCTTTATTCTTTTGCTTTTCGTCTTGGACCCTAGAGCCAAGATGAAAGGTTTCACTAGAGTTTTGATGAGGTTGGGTGCTCTAACTAGTACTGACCATGGTACATACCAGCTAGGCACTAGAGCTAAACTTACTGATGTTTACCACAGTTATGAGGCCAAATATGAAGATTTTAGGTTGAGGAGGCCTGCTGTCCCTCCTCCCCTGTCTGGCAAGAAAAGGTCTGCTTGGGATGAAATTTATGATGATGATTCAGGTGGTTATAGTGCCAATCCTCTTACTGCTACTCTTAATATGTCTAGAGATATCTCTGCATCTTCTCTCTTGCATGCTGCAAGTTCTTAGGTTCTGTTACATCTAAGTTGATTTCTTACTTGGACTGTGATGTTATTACCCAAATTGGTGATGATTTTAACTTTTAAACTACTGGCATCAGCATAAACTTACTTATCCATTACTTATCCAGTATTCTCTATCATGGCTAAAGACATCCCAACTGTTCCTGTGTCTACCATATCATCATAATCAACATTTAGCATGACTGGCAGGATCATTGAGGAGAGGAGGAGAAGGCTAACATCAGAGACTGTGGAGATGCCCACTTGCATCAAAGACTCGGAGATGGCCGAGGCAAGGGTGCAGCCTGATGTGGAGGACAAGGAGCTTGAAGAGGCATGTGAAGAACTTTGGCTTGATTAGTTTCTATTTTTGTTAGTTTTATTTATGCATTGGAATTGTAACTGTGAACTTGAACTGTGATGTGATGGAATGCAATGAACTTTTAATGGGCTAGGCGGTACTCTTTCCCTAGCTAGGGTTTCTCACAATGGTGAGTTTTACTTAGCCAGGGTTCTAATGAGGTAGCCATTGCACATGCTCTGATTTGAAAATATATCTAAGTTCATCTATTTGCTGTGAAAAATGTTCATCTATTTGATTCTAGGAAAAGATTAAGGTGTTTATGTATCTTTGTGCCTGGGCGGCCCCTTTACCGCCGTCTACTTGGCCACAAGGCACGGCACGGCCCGGCTAAGTGGCTGTAGGGCCGTGCACGGGCTTCATCTTTGGCCCGTTTGGCCCATGGACACAACCCGATAGGGCGGCCGGGCCTGTTAGGGTTGGGCCCTATAGGGCCGTGCACGATAGGGCCGGGCAAGGACGTGTCGGGCGGCCCATTTGACCATCTATACCCCCCATCTAGTGTTGCTCGTGCACTACTCCGCTGAGTGGTCGAGTGGATCACGAAACCTCGCACCACGAACACAAACCTAGTGCAGGTGGGCCCTCTAGGTGCCACATCGCCTAACCTGCATGCACGCGCAGGGTCTGATCGCTAGCCCTCAGATCCACTTCCTGCGATGACCCTGTGACCACAGAAAGCCGTATCTGAGAGCACGGCTTTACCAATTAAGCAAGCTACGCATGCTTTATACCCCAAGGTATAATAACTCTGTGGCCGTGTTTGCTTATTCTTGTTTCAGTTTTTTTCTCTCACACATAATACTATTAAAATTAGCCGAAATTGGACAGTCAGCAGAACAACTTTGAGTTTTAGCGGTGTGCGCCTGTAGTCGAAAATCGCTGCTGGACGGAGCTATAGTTACAATATTTGACTTTTAGCGGCCGGTAAGTAGCCAAAGACACTGATAGCCTGATATTTAGCTAGAGAAATCTGCTAAATAAGATGAAATTTAGCGACACTAACTGGCCGTCAATCGAAGAGCTGCAAGAGCCAGCCCGGACCTTCCTCGCTGGGCACCATAGCCGAAAGAGCTCTTCGTGTCCAGCGTCAGCTGAATCCTGTTATGCGTCTCTGCACCCACAACAGATGACTAGCAACACAGCTCCACTCGATGAGATCCTTCGGACACCGGCGGCGTGCTAACGCCTCTCCCTTCGCTTATCGATGCAATACCTCTATCCTCCCGCCCTTGAGATGAGCTAGATCTACTCAACTCCAATTGAAGAACTAGCTAAGAAACTGAGTGGCCGTGTCGTGGCCGTGAGTGTGCACATGATGGAGGGAGCAAAATCCTCCCGGTCCAACCATATGGCAGCGATGTAGAGTAGAGGTTGTATTGTTTTTTTGACAGAAGTAGAGGTTGTATTGTAGTAGTGAAAGATAATGCATGGCCGAAAATGACAAATATACAGCTAATTTTTTTTTGAAAGATCATGTTTCCTGGCTTTGGTTAAAATAAGCGAGGAATAGAGTTTACAACAACCCGCGCAAGGAGCGCGTCCACCTGCAGCAGACCGCTACAGGGGTGATAATCCCACACACACACAACAAAGAGAATGACGACCCATCTAAAATGAAACCGGAAAAGTCCAAGACATCGCCCGAGTCGATTTCCACATTGACGCCTTTAGGAAGGTTCGCGACGTCCAAGTGCCGCCGTCGCTTCGTCCAAGGTAGGACCAGGTTTTCACCCGCCGAGAATGCTGCGAACCACGGCGCACCTTGGAAGCGGCACCCAGGCATCGCCGTCGCCAGGCTTTAAGCCCGAAACCACAAAGACCGGCGTCGGCCCGGATGCGGACCCGGTTGTCTCCACCGTCGTCACCGTGGGCCAACCTGTAGGAACCTCGCCCAAGGGCACCGGCGCACCGGCCACGCCGCAAGAGCGCCGCGGCTGCGTAAGCCACCCCTGCCCGGCAAGATGACCAGCCGAACCTAGTGCCAACCATACCGTGGCATGCGTCCACCCGCCGCACGTCCGGTCGATGGCGATCTCCGCCCGACCGGCACCCGCAACCACCGTAGCCGGCAACCGCCCGGCCCATGGTCGGCACATGTGCCCCGCCACCTTGGGCGCCGCAGCGGGGCCAAGGCCCTACATCCAGAGGCGGAATCGGGCCTCGAAGCCGCACCGCCGCCCACCATGGCGGGCCGCCCCCCGGATGGTGCGCCAGACTAGGCCCATGGGCCCCCGCATCCAAACGGCCAAAGCTCTAGGAGAACCCCAAAGGTCGACCTCACGCCAAGCACTTGGAGGAGGAAGGGGGGAGAGAGGAGACCCCCGCTCGCCGCCACTCGCCCCGCCCGGCCATTGGCAGCGCCGCATGCGCCGCCCCGCCGAGCTCCACGCGGGCCACGACGATGACGCCGTGCGGTCCACACGCCGACCACGCCCCACCACACCACCGGGGGAGAACGGGCCCCGCCCCCCAATCCCGGCGGCCGCGTCGGCCATGCCGGGCGCCTACCGCAGGGAGAGTGAGGGAGGTGGGCGGCCTTGGCCCGGCAAGGCTAGGCTTTCGGCCCGTGCATGCGACGGGGAGCGTTGGGGGTGGGGGGCGCAGTTTTCGCCTCTTGCGAGCTGTGGATCGTGACCGCCGTCTTGCCTGATGACTCTTGTTTCCTGAAAATGCTCTTATATGGCCACTTGGCCATTTGTAATATATCGATGACGTTATGTAAAATCCTATTACGCGCAGGTTCTCAGCACCTTGCTAGGACGTATTCACGACCAGGCTTCGGCATTCGTCATTATTTATATCTTCCATAGATCGTCTAAATTCACTCCTCCGGATGACGTGGGCTTGCTGATGAGTCATGACAGTCATTAGAATAGTTTGCGAACAGGATATATATATAATGTTCTCACCAAGTTAGTGATCCTAGGAAGCTATTGCTACGAAAGCTAGAGACGTTGGTTGACGAGTACATAGTCTCGATACCTTCATCGGGCGTCCGCAATAGTAATAGCTAGTGCTAGCTACGTAGTCGGCTGATGTAGAAGTGAGAGACCAGAACAAAGACTATTTTATATTGTTGGATCCACATATTCTTGGGCTACATGAAATAGTCTAGCCATTTGCATGTAGCTGAAGTTGGAAAGCAGGTTACTTCAAATTTTGAAATCCGGTTTTCCCGGACTAGCGATTTTTTGCGTCGCGACCAGGCCTCTTCGGCGGCCGTCGGGCCTTGCCGGCGGTGAAGCTGACCTTGCCTACTTGGTCGCCCGGGTTTACGCCATCACTTTCGGCGCGCCAGGTCTCTTCGCCATCGCTCGGTAGCCGGGTCTCTGCCATCACTCGGTTCGTCAGGGAGCTTCGCCATTACCGCGACATCGCCATCACCGCGACATCGCCCCACTCGATCGTCGTCACCTCGACGGACCGGGTCGCGGGCCTCGACGGATACACTTGCCAAGACGTTCCGGATTCAGATTCAGGAGAGCCAGTCGTTGGGCAGGTGAGGATCAACATTTTTTTGTGCAGGATTTGCGGACGGATCATGTGGAGTCAGGGGAACTGTTAATTGTCGACAACTGAAGAGCATGAGCGCCGAGTCGCGGACCTAGATGGTGATCAGCCGGCTTTGTGGGAGACGGTGGGAGGGCGCAAAGGGACGTCGTCTTACTCTTGCTCCGGATGTTCATGAGGTACGTTCGACATCTGAATTGACAGCCATGGACAATGGCTTAGTTACGGTGCAGGCTGAGAAGATCTTCCATGAATGCATCATGGCTGGCTACTCATCTGAAGAAGCTTTTGAGTTGATCGCAAATAACAATAGAGCAATTCAGCTGCATGATGAACACCTGAAAGAAAGTTTTTGGACCGAGGTGGGTTTCCCCAAAGGAACACGTTGGTGGGAATTAGATCGTTCGACGACGGGATCGATGTTGGGAGGCACAGTGTGCACTCCATCGGCATCTCCTTGTCACGAACATCAGACGGTGAGTCCTCCGGCAAGGGGCAGATTTCTAGTGCCGCTGATAATCGACTTCACATGTCTGCTGTCGTGAACAATCGCAAGACGGGTTTCAAGGTCCGACCTTGGAAGGGACCAATCCCTAAAAGAAGATCTCAAACAGTGACTTTGGCTGCGTTTTTCCCAAAGTTCGATTCAGAGGATCAATCTAATTCTGCTTCGACAAAGCCCGGTCGCGCAACGCTGATTGCAGAAGCACGGCGTTATGGTCGCAGCTTGTGGGACCTTATTCCAAGTGGGCCAAGGGAGTTGAAGGAGATTGAGGGAAATATGTTATCTAAACCCACACAGCCAAACAGCCCTACGCTGCCAAAATCCACGAAGCAAATCACACCGCCGCCACAACTTCATCTAACAAAAACTCTCACACCGCCGCCGGCTTCGATCCCTCCTGAGAAAAAGCCACCGGTCGAGCGTGGAGTCGGATCAGCATCGTACGCTGACGTTGCTCGACGACCTCCAGCCCCGATGCCGCCCCATCCACGCAGCTTCGATCGTGGAAGAGGTCGCGGCCATCCACAAGGAGATGATCGTGGTCGCGGTGACAATACTGCTCGGGGTGGGTTCGAGTTCCAGGCTAGGGCTGATCGTGGTCGTGGTCCCGGGGGCCAAACCACGCGTGGCAACAGACCGCAGCAATCTCGCGTTAGAGGTATTGCTGTCCAGCAGCAGGCATACCGGCCTTCTGGCACAATCCAGAAGCCGACCCCCCACCCGGAGATTGACAATGGAGCTGAGAGCAGCCAGCAGGGTACCGAGCGCGCCAACTCTCAGCAGCTCACGGAGCAGGATACGTTAAAGAAGAAGCGGTCCTTTTGTTTTCGATGCAAGTCCAGTGGTCATGTCAGTGAAAATTGCAAAGCGGACCTAGATTGCATCATTTGCAATAAGAATAATTCACATATGTCTCAGAGGTGCCCAATATTGAAGATGCAAAACCTGTGCCGAGCTTTTACGGACCAGCAATGAAGGATATGGCTTTTATCAGAATGCCTGATACGTACTACAAGCTAGAGGCTCCAGAGCCAGCAGCCACGGGTTTGGTTTCTGTCACCGGTGGGAAACTCACAGCGGAAATAGTGCAGATGGAGCTCGCTCGCATTACTAGGGCAGACTGGAGGTGGGAGGCCTTACCCCATGAGGAGGACTCATTCCTAGTTGCATTCCTAGCGATGAATTACTGCAGAGTATGGTTGATATAGGCTTTCAGTTGAAAAACCATGGAGTGACAATTACAGTGTCGGCATGGCAGCATTATCAGAACATCGTCCCTTCTTATGAGCTAGAAGAGGTTTGGGTTCATATCACAGGGGTGCCTCCTACACATAGACACTATCTGGACTTCTGGGCCCTTGGTAATGTCATTGGGGCTACTATGGAAGTCGACATGCTTACGTACCGAAAGAAAGGCGTAATCAGAGTTAGAGTGGGAATGCTAGATACTACTCGGCTACCACATACTACTGACTTGGTCTTTGGAAGGAAAGGATTCCCCATCACTTTCACAAGGGAACCAGAGCTTTTCCTACCGGCAACGGTTCCCCCTCCAGAAGATGACGACCCTATGGATTATGATGATCTCGGGGACTCAAATCAAATGAGGGCAAAGAGGAGAGAGATAGGGCAGCATCTGCAAAGAAATTGAAAAGCTCTAATCCTTCTGAGAGTAGCGCTCCATCGGCAGGTATTGGGAATTCTGGTCCAGCACCGATGCAGCATAGCATTGCGGTAACCTCTCTTGGATCCCGACAGCTGGCTGCTGGGAGTAGGGACACAAACAAATTTGTTTGGGTGACACCACCGAAAGGAGGTTTCAAATCAAATCCGGCAAAATTTGTTTGTAAGTACCATCCTTATTTTTTAAAAACTTCAGTTAATGACAATGTTGCAAACTCACATTGTTTTATTTCTGAAACAGATACAATGGCGGCGTGTCCAGCAACATCACCCACTGCGAGGGCATCTTCTGGGTGTGCGCAGAAAATGGATCAGCCGACATCTCCAGGGCGCAGCTCAGCAACCAGTCAAGTCCTATCTTTGAACCAAGGCCAGAAAGATGGCAAGGAGCTGGAGACGCCAACCGATAATCAGTCCAGGACTGCTCGTGTTACGACAGTCCAAAAACTGAACAAGGTATGGGAAATTGTATGACTAAAAATACAAGTTTTAATTGCGACGAGGGGCTGATTACTTCACGTTGTGATGTTGCAGCACCTACTCTGTTGTCTAGCAGCCATCTCTCTCCGCCGGAATCATTAACCACAGCACACGCACCACTTGTGGATCCATCATCAGTAGGGGCTACTTTGGTGGTGCAGACTGCACGTTCAGGCATGGCGCCACCAAGCACCCAATTGGCCAAACCAACAGAAAAGGGCATGGCGGAGGTGCTCATCTGTCCTGGTCAGAAGGAGTCGGCGAACTTGGAGAGGCCATCTTTGACTGTTGGTGCAAAGACAAACCATCTTTGCATACCAGTCGACCACCCAATTCAAGGTACGGAACGACATCCAATTAATGATGAATGTTTGGGTTGTGAGGAGGTGTTTACCACTCTTTCGCCATGTGCTATTTCAGTTTCCCTCGGTCGTCCAACACTGAGCACACTCCGCTGTCACCAAGGACTCCGCAGTCAGAGCAACGAATGTCATCAGTCACCACTCCTTCTGGTAATTCGTTGATCCCTGACACGGGTTCTGTTTTCATGGACGGTAAACGTAGAAGTGCTCGCGCTAATAACTCGTATAATGCGGATGGTATTGCTGCAGCTGACGAGTTAATAATGGACAAAGCAATGAAGCGTGCTGCCATCAAAAATTTGGATGGCCTGGCTGCAACTACAAGCAAGAGTCCAAAGACACACACCTATGCAGGTAACACTACACCTATATTATTTAGCAAGTTAACGGAAGAGTCCTGCAATAATAAATTAAATGCTATTGGTGTCTTTTTGGGGGTAATAGCAATGTGGTTCATGTCTCCTACAATGCACTCAAAAAAATAGAAATAGATAGAGCAGTGGTACAAGCACTTAGAAAAGAGCCAAGTAGGGTGGTGACACAAACAAATCCGTTTGATCCAAGTGACGAGGAAGACGCCTCAGATGATGAGGTGCTCTTATCCCCACTTGGTCAAGGACTTAACTGATATTGATTATGATGACTCGGACCTGACCACAAGGATATTAGATCTAAAGGCTTCCGTGCGCAAATCAAAATCATCGACTAAAAAAGCGAAAAGCTTCGTAGAAGTTCGGAAAACGAAATAAAAGTGTTTCCCCACGAAAGGATTCTACTTTGGAATAGCGAGAGGTCTTTCAGACTTGGCTAAGTATCGCTACATATCGGAAGCAATCAAGGAACAACAACTTGACTTTGTGGCGTAATGGAAACTGGGAAAAAGGACATGTCCAAAGCGAATCTTAATCGACTCTCGAGTGGGGCAGATTTTATTTGGCATTGTCTACCTCCTAGGGGACGGTCGGCGGCATACTATTGGGAATCAATGCTTTAGCATTAGATTTATCATAATTGTGGAAGGGGAATTTTTTATAAAATTCCATCTACGCAATAAAAATGATGATTTCAAATGGATTTTAATGGCGGTGTATGGCCCAGCTCAAGATGAATTTAAATCGGCTTTCTTGACTGAGCTCGTCTAAGCGTGCCAACAGAACCCATTGCCAACTTTAATCGGGGGAGACTTTAATATAATAAGACATAGCAAAGAGAAAAATAAAAATAATTTTAACCCCCGATGGCCATTCCTATTCAATGCAGTTATTGATAGCTTCGATCTGCGGGAGATTGACTTGACAGGTCGTCAATTTACATGGGCAAACTCTCTTCCAGATCCAACATATGAAAAACTTCGATGGAGTACTAATGACCACAGAATGGGAATTCAAGTTCCCATTGGTGGCGGGTCACGCATCGGGCGAGGGTGTGTCGGATCACACACCATTACTTCTAGACACGGGTGAACCTTCCTACGGGGGGAATCACCAAGCGATTCGGGATGGAACTGAGTTGGTTTTCCCATGAGGACTTTAGGGATCGAGTGGTCGCAATATGGAACAAACCAGTTCAAGGACAGAACGCCGTACAACGGTGGAACAAAAAAATGGGGGCGCTGCGTAAGCATCTCGGAGGATGGGCTGGTAACCAACACGGGGAGTATAAAATTCAAAAAAGAAAATCTTCAATCGATGGTGACGACCTTAGATACGGTAGCGAGAAAACAGGCCTCTCACGAAGTAGAAAGGGAACAGCTTCAAGCTGCTTGGCGTGATGGCTTTGAGCAAACTGTTACGCGCGAAGAAGAGCTCAAATTCTACCAGCGGGGCGAAAGTTACTTGATGTCCTCCTAGGGGATTCCAACACCCGATACTTTCGGATGGTTGCAAATGGCAAACATCGCAAGAAACGATCTTCTCCCCGGAACATGAAGGAGGCAAAGTAGAAGGGCAAAATAACCTAAAAACCTATATAACCCAATTCTACAAAGAACTCTTCGCCCCTCGGAGGAGAATGCTTTCTTCTTTGATGAGTCTAGAACCCGATGACATCCCTCAAGTCAGCAATCTAGAAAATGAACTTCTCACGGCACCGTTCTTAAAAACGAGGTTCGAGAAGCTATCTTTGACATGGAACATAATAAAAGCAACTGCCCGAATGGTTTCCCCGGCTGAATTTTATCAACACTTACGGGATGTCATTAAAGGGGACATAATGCAAATGTTTCATGAGTTGCACACTGGTGACCTCCGTGTTCAGTTTGAACTTCGGAGTAATCACCCTATTACCTAAGACCCAAGATGCGAACAAAATTCAACAATATAGACCCATCTGCTTACTAAATGTGAGCTTCAAAATTTTCACAAAGGTAGCGACCATACGCATAGACTCGGTCGCGGAACAATTGATCAGCCCTACACAAACAGCATTTCTTAGAGGGGACGTAACATCACGGAAGGAGTTGTTATCCTCCATGAAAACTGTTCATGAATTGCATCGCAAAAAAACGAGCGGAGTAATTTTTAAGATAGATTTTGAAAAGGCATATGACAAAGTACGCCGGGACTTCCTAAAGCAAGCGTTTAGGATGAAGGGCTTTTCACCAAAGTGGATTGAGTGGATACATCCTTCATATCGGGAGAGGAGCGTAGCGATTAATATAAACGATGAGGTCGGACCTTATTTCCAAACAAAAAGGGCTTCGACAAAGGAGACCCATTGTCGCCCATTCTTTTTAATTTAGTTGCTGACATGCTCGCACTATTTATAAAAAGAGCAAAAGCTGAGAATCAACTAAGTGGGGTTGTGCCGCACCTAGTCGAGGATGGCCTTTCAATCCTACAATATGCGGATGACACGATCTTATTTTTGGAACCCAACCTGGAGCATGCTCATAATATGAAGCTAATTCTATGTGCGTTCGAGCAGCTATCGGGGCTCAAAATTAACTTCCATAAAAGTGAGATCTTCTGTTTTGGAGAGGCAAAGGATTTCGAGAATCAATACGAGGGAGTTGTTTGGTTGCAACACTGGTAACTTCCCAATCCGATACTTAGGTATTCCGATACATTATCGGAGATTATCCAACTTCGGATTGGCTGAAGATACAAAAACGGTTTGAAAAAACGCCTTAGTAGCCGGAAAGGTAAAAACCTCTCCACTTTGGGGCGGTTAACTCTCGATCAATTCCGTTCTCGGCTGACTTACCACTTTGTACATGATGTCCTTCTTTGAGATTTCAAAAGGTATTCAAAAAAAGTTGGATTACTTTTCGATCACGCTTCTTACGGCGGAGCGACGAACAAACAAAAAGGAAATACCGTCTAGCAAAATGGGATATCCTGTGCCAACCCAAAGAACGAGGGGGTTTAGGGATACAAAACCTAGAACTCAAAAATATCGCCTTGCTTTCGGCAAATGGTTGTATCGCCTTGTTGACAAATGAGGGCGGAACATGGCAACAAATCCTACGCAACAAGTATCTAGGGACTAAACCTCTAGTGCAAGTCCATTGGAAAAAGCGGGGATTCTCATTTTTGAGCAAGCATTTTTGAAAGTTAAAAGGGATTTCCTCAAATTGAACGTCGTCATAAAAATGGGTCACAAATAAGATTTTTGGGAAGACACGTGGCTAGGCAGCAGCAGGCCTCTACGACAACAATACCCGCAACTATATAACATCGCTAGGAAAAAAAACGAGGATACGGTGGGTCGAGGTGCTTGCTTCACCAACGCCCTAATCTATCTTGGCGTAGAGATTTAATTGGCAATAAATTAGCAATGTGGAATAATTTGGTCAATCGCCTTGCACAAATCAATCTTAGTCGGGAGAATGATGAATTCAAGTGGGACCTTGACCACAAAGGTGTTTTTTCGGTCAAATCACACTATCGGGGCTGATCAATCAAAAACATACCTAATGTCAACAAGCGGTTATGGAAATTAAAAATACCCCTCAAAATTAAAATATTCCTTTGGTATCTTAGGCGGGCGTCGTCCTCACTAAAGATAGTCCGGCAAAACGAAACCGGCAAGGATCTCTAAAATGTTGTTTTCGTCAAGAAAACGAGTCGATACAACATTTGTTCCTTGATTGTCGCTTTTACGAGGATGGTATGGGCCCGCGGTCCACGCAGCTTGGGGTCTAAGGAAGCCAACTAGTATAAATAATCTTTTTGGGGATGGTTGAATGGAATACTAAAAGAATTTAAATCACTTGTTCTTGTTGGCGCAATGGCCTTGTGTTGGTCCATCGGCTCTGCAGAAATGCAGTGGTTTTTGAAAACAAACAATCTTCTTTTTTTGCGGGTACTCTACTCGATCACGCCTTGCCGGCTCCGCACGTGGGCTATCCTGCAACGGCCTTCTTCCCGGGAGGTGCTTGTAGCGGCCTCTCGGTTCTTGGAGCGGGTGGCCAAGGACTTTTTTTTCCCAGCGCATGGGTGGCGGTCTAGTCTTAGGATTGACCGGTCATTAGTGTGTATGGTTATTTAAAACTATCAAAGGCTGTGTGCCTAAGGGCAGAGGCGGGAATGTTTCAAGACATTGTATCACCTTGATGTAATTTCTTGAAATTAATAAAAATTCTCATTTCAAAAAAAAAAAAAATTTGCATGTAGCCGGTGACTATTCTCTCTCCTACTTTTTTTTTTTTTTTTTGCGTCACATCTAGACAGCCAAATAGCTAACCATTGGAGACGGCCTAACTATCTCGATCAAGGATATTACACCGAGGTTCCAGTGATCGAGCTGAGTGGCTGATCGAGAATCTGATCCCAAGGGTTGGCAAACAAGGCATAGAAAGATATATAACAGAAACCAACTAGATCAGTACTTTATTCAAACCACCAAAAACTTAACTCTATTCTTCGGCTTGCTTAGATGCGATCGCCGTGCAGGCCATGTGCTGCATCCCGACTCCCGAGGGTAATCTTTGCTCCTATATTTTCTAGCTATATTAAAGTAATGGCCCTACAAACCTTAACGAAAGTGGTTCGTCAATCCACAACATTTGTTAAAGAACTGTGCATGGGTGCTTTGATCAATGGTTGGAAAGACTAGTAGCTCCAAAGATTAGTCTTCAAGCCGGTTTGTAAGAGTTCACATATGAAAACCATTGATTAGTCCATTAACCAATGGTTTGGAACTAGTGTGTACATAAATTTCAAGCAACTCCCGACGGGCGCAGCTGAGTCAGGCGGGGTTCAGTGGTTTCGTGGAAACCGTGGGTGCTGGTGCACGAAGCAGGGACGGCACTGATATAATTAACTGATTCACGCCCAATGAGAATATGCATGTCAGCATTAAGGTGACCTCACAAGATTGATGTAAGCCATGAGGTAACAGTTCATTACATACTTCTTGTACTTTGTCTTTCGTTTAAATAAAAATTCCTGTAGGGGCGCCACGCCCCTCCAGTTTCTTCAAAAAAAAAAAAAAAAAAAAAAAAAAAAAAAAAAAAAACAGTTCATTACATCAGGTTAGTACACCATGTATGCTAATAAAGTGTGTATTTATTTCTATTATCAAGCGTGTATCTCGTTCATTCAACGCCAATCTTTCGCTTTATAATTGTCATCCAATCTACACCACCAACTTGTATTTTTTTTTTGTTATCATGTGCGTACCTAGTTCAACACGCCATCTTTCCTTGTCTCATTGCTACCTCACTGGCTCTGAATCTATTGGTAGCATCTTCCATATATTTGCATTAATTTTTTTTTCTCCACTAGACATGGTTTTCACTCTGGTGATGAAAGGGCTATAATTTGTTTTTGTCAATCGTCTTTGTTTGTGCCATTTTCAATGAACCTCTGTACATAAGTTTTCAACACAGGTTTCAAAAAGTGTGCATGTATTAATTTTGCTCCACTAGACTCGGTGGTTCACTCTCGTGACGAAAGGATTATAATTTGTTTTTGACGAAAGGATTATAATTTGTTCTTGCCAGTCATCGTCTCGTGCCATTTTATCTTGGTTTACATCAACCACTGGGAAATGGATCCAGCAAACGACGGATCCACCTCCATTATCGCCGGTGCTCCCCACCACCATTGACGCGACGCCCACGCCACTCGAAGCTGCTTGCTGTCTTGCTCAATTCACCGAGAAGGTTTGGGTTGAGCAACCGCCGCCTTTATCGCCAGCCCCTAAAGCGGCCGGTGCCGATCAAACAGCATGCTCGGCGAAACGGAGTACTTCGGATTGCCTCCCGGCCGTTGTTGCACATTTCGACCTCCAGGCGAAGGGAGGTATTGCTCAACATAAGGTTAGGCATCGCACCGGCGGCGGCATCAGTATCTCTAGTTACCCAGGGGCCACGTGACGCTATCCTTAGTGGGAAATTGACACCCATCCAAATTGCTACGGACAGGTATTTCCTAGTGACCAAACGCTTATCCAGTTGAATTTTTTTTTTGTCGGACATCAAAGTGGGGCTCGCACGACGAGCAGCAGAGGAACACCTCTTCGTAGGTTGTAGAGCCGCTCCTCGCATGGTCGTAGTCCTTTATGTAATATGGAACACTCATTGTCTGCTAGGACGGCCTGGCCTTTGGTTGCGAGTCCTCCTATGACGCTTGTCATTAGCGCCATTTTGTACGGTTACATTCTTCTTAATGCTAGTATTCGAGAAAAACAAATAGGAAACATGGATAAACTATACTCCCTCCGTCCCTTTATGTATCTAGAGACAAACATTAAGGACAGAGGGAGTATATGGAGCCGCACGGTTGATGACTGCCCTCAATTAATCATCATGACCATTCAGGCCAGTCACCCAAGTATTCGGTGAGCAAGGCATATTACTATTATACAATACTCTCTCCATCCTAAATTATAAGTCATTCTAAGACTTTTCGAGAGACATATCATTTCAAGTTTGACGAAATTTTTATGATAAAATTATAACATTTAGAAACAACAACTAAGTATCATTGGATTTTTTATTAATTATATTTTCGTTTGTATACCTATTTGATATCACCAATCTTTCACTACTGGACACAGGTTCTTTGCCAAGTGTGCGCCACTCGGCAAAGCCTTTGCCAAGTGCCGCACTCAGCAAAGAGCACTCAGTGAAAAAAATTGCCATAGAAATGACATAGAATTTTCGAAAACATAGAATTTTAAGTTTGACCAAATTTATATGATAAATAATAATATTTAGGAATGATAACTTAGTATCATTGAATTCTTTATTAATTATATTTTCATTCTATACCTATTTGATATCACCAATCTTTCACTACTGGACACAGGTTTTTGCCAAGTGCAGCACTCGGCAAGCACTTCGGTGAAAACAATTTTGGCAAAGGGTCTCTGCCGAAAGTCTTTTTTTTTCTTTTCGGCAAAGCCTTTGTCGAGTGTCGAAAAACAATTGGCAAAAAAAAAAAATCGAAAAGTCATGAAAAAATAGAAAAAAAAAAATCCTTGGGGACGCCCCCACTAGCCTGGAAACAACCACCATTAGCCACAACCTTTTACTTTTTGACACTCGACAAAGAAAAATCGAAAAACAAAACAAAACAAAAAAAAAAAAAAAAAATTCATGGGAGGCCCCCACCAGCTAGCCAACAAACCACCAGCCACGATCTTTTTTTTTTTCACGATTTTCACTAAACTAGCTGCCGTGGGACCTCAAATGATTTTTCACAATTTTTTTTCGTTAGCATGTTGTTTGCATGGTTACATCGTTCCGGTTCTCCAAATATATTACACTAAATCGAGTGTAAATTTCTTTGTTTAATTCAAATCAAAAGGTTGTCAACTACATGGTTCTATAACTTTTCGAGACTTACAATTTTTATTTAGAAAGTTTTTCCATCGAGGAGTTATAAACATTTTAAATTTTAAATTTGAGAGATTTGAACGTAGTTTTGTATGATAAGATGATTTCAAACCAAAAGGTGGTCAACTACAAAGATTCATAACTTTTTCGAGTTCTACACTTTTCATTTAGGAAGTTTTTCCATCCGAGGTGGTTTAAAAATTCGAATTTCAAATTTGATTTTTAAAAACGACCTTAGATAGGGGAAAACTTTCTAAATGAAAAGCGTAGATCTTGAAATGTTATGAATCTTTGTAGTTGATTTCTTTTTGATTTGAATTCGTTTAGGACCTCAAAACTAATTTAAAAAACTGCTTTGTCAAGTGCTTAAACAATAAGTATAGATCTTGAAACATATACCGATTCGTTCACGCCTATTGGGAATATGTTAGCATAATTAAGGTGGCCTCACAAGATCTAAAGCCATAAGCAAACAATTCAGTATCATATATTTTTTTTTTTTCAAAAGCGTGCTATTAGCACGTATTGTATTAAGAGAAGTGGGAAATTACAAAGGGCTCACCAGTAAACCATGGATTCTTGTCGAACCCCGAGGCACAAACAAACAAAGAAGGAGGAGGGATAGGGGGGGTAGGCGGACCCTCCACCTAACAAGCCCAACGACTAAAACCTACAACCGAAAACTCAACACTAAGGAAGCTAGCAAAGTGAACGGAGCCAAAGATGACACCTCGACAAAGAAAGCATCTCGGCGGAACAACTACAGGCGGCAAAGCATCCGCTAGAACTTGATGACGGCAAAGCATCCGTCCAACCAACCTCGGCAAAGAAAGCATCTGCGGGAAAGGGAGCACCTCGGCAAAGAAAAGCATCTGCCGGAAACGACCACCGACGAAAGCATCAACGTCCACTAGCTAGACAAACCCAAGTGAGGATAGACAAGGAGCGCGGTAGGAGCAGCCAACGAGCACGACGACCAAAGCCTCCACGGGGGGAGGAGCGACGACCCATGAAGATTCTTCAACAATGTCTTCGAGAAGGGTGTGACGCCAAGGACGCCACCGCTGCTGGCCTTAGGAGTGTAAGGCGAGGCTTTCGCCTAAAATCCGGGCCGAAGACAAGAGCATGGCATCAAGACGATGCCTTCAAGAAGGGTGCGATGCCAAGAGGCGTCGCCATCGTCCCGCCCGACCACGCCGGGCTGAGCTTTCGCCGAGCACCATGCATCGGCCCCCTGGCGGGGCGGCCACGCCAACCACGCCACCACGGGCGTCGATGACGCCCTGCCCGGAACAGCCGCTCACACCACCGTGGTGCAAGAAGACATGACACTGGGCGACGCCGCCCCGCCGCCGCTCAACCCATCGCGGACTCCGCCACCTCTGCCCCCCCCTCAAAAAAGACGGCGTCACCACCGCCGCAAGCACAGCCAAGCCCAAGTCGACATCGACGCCACCACGCCCGTTGGGAGAGGTAGCCGGACCGGGGGCCAGATCGGGGGCAAAGGCGCCCGATCTATTTCATCGGCGACCCGGCCGCCATGGCCACGCTTTGCTAGGCAAGCTGGCCGGCGGCCGCGAATCAAAGGCCCGGGGCCCGATCCAGCAAGCCGCCCGAGCCCGGCAGCCATGGCCGCCCTCGGAAGGAGCCGCCGCGTGGGGTTGGAAGTAGGTCGGCCGGCCGTGCCCGGATCAAGGCCAAGGGACCCGGATCCGCGCAGCCGCGACCTTGTCGGGCCGGGGCGGCCCGCCATGGCCGCCGCCATGGCTCCGGTGACGGAGCGGGGAGGGAGAGGGGTGGGGAGGGGAGGCGGGCGGCAAGAACCGCCCGGATCCCGGCGTCGGAGACGTGGATCCAGCCGGCGAAACCACCCCGAGGCACCGGCGCCCCGGGGGAGTTAGGCCGGGACCCGTGAATGGCGGGGGGAGAGAGGGGAAGGAGGAAGGGGCGGGTGGCGCCCGGCGCCGCCCTTGTTGAGGGCGCCGCGGCTGGCCACCCACCGCCGCCGCAGCGAGGAGAGAGCGGCAGGCGGCGGCCGGGAGGCCGGGAGGAGGGTGCCGGCGGCGGCCGGGCGTCGCCCTGAGTCGCCTAACGAGGCGCTCGGGGAGCCGGGAGGGAGCTTCAGTATCATATATATAATATATAATAGTGGTATTTTCTATTATCAAGTGTGTACCTCGTCCAACGCCATCTGTCCCTTTATAATTGGCATCCATTAATCATAGTAACACCATCAACTTGTATTAATTTTTTGCTATTATCACGTGTGTACCTCAATTAATGGCATCTTTTTCCCTTGTTTAATTTGCAAGTCTGGCATCTCACAAGCATCCAATCTAAATAGCATCTTTGATTTGTATTGATTTTTTCATCTAGACAGTAGACGCGGTGGGATCACTCACACGTGATGAAAGGGTTATAATTTGTTTTTGTCGGTCGTTTTTGCCTGTGCCATTTTATCTTGTTTTGCATCGATAATTGGGAAACACAGACTATATATATATATGGAGCCCCAGATGACTATCCTTAATTAATCACTAGGATCATACTCGTGCTAACGTTATGGTAAAAAAAAAAAAAAGACAATATGTTAATTAAAATAAAATCCATACTCAAAGTCAAAGAGATAAATTACGGAGATGCTTGAATTTTGTCATCCATCATTATCTACCGGCATATGCCTACAAAATAGTCTGAATAAACAGTTGAACATGGATAGTAAAAAAATTAATGAAAGGATCATTGGAAGCCATCAACCATCTCATAGCTTCGTACAATATTGCAGAGCTAGCTAGTGAAGAAGAGCAGCGCTCTCAACTCAAATATGAGATAAATGGATTATAATGAATATAGAAGCTGATGGTAATACACATGAAAAATTAAACTCGCAAGCAGAGTAGACAATGCCATTTTAGGAGAGATTTTTAATGGTAAACTTCAAAACATGTCACAAGGAAAACTGTCTTCTTAGGAAACCACAAAATCAAGTTTTCTTCACCTTATATTGTAGGTTTTTTAAACTTGCTTTGCAAAGGAAAGCATCAACTCTTCATTAAGGTGGGTGCTTGTCAAGTATACTACCTCCAGAGAACCATTCCGTTCCAATAAATCTCAACATGTCTAAAGTTTTCAATACAAGTTTTTAAAAGTGCAAGCTACCATCTACTCCCTCTGTCCCATGGAGTTCGCCGTTTTTACTTTTGAACTTCATGTTTGACCATCCGTCTTATTCAAAATATTTATGTAAATCATAAAATAAATTAATCAATATTCAAGTATCTTCATTGACAAAATAAGTCGTAACAAAATAAATTATTTTTTGAAAAAAATTTGAATAAGACGAAGCATCGAATAAGATGGCACGGAATTCAAGGTGACAAACTTCGATGGGGACGGAGGGAGTAGTTTGATTTGTATTAATTTTTTCTCCACTAGATGCGGTGGTTCACTCTCGTGATGAAAGGATTATAATATGTGATGAAAGGATTATAATTCTCCACTAAGTTATCTTGTTTTACATCAACAATTGGCAAACACACAGGCTGGGCACATTTTTGCCCAAAAAATGAACCAAACCAAATCTAAATGTCGGGTTTTTCGGTTGTCCAGTTCGGTTTTGGTTTCTGGCTGCAGTGGTGAAATTCAGCTTCGGTTTTGGTGTTTAACGAAACGTAATACCCGAACCAACCGAATTACAATCGCAAGGACTGGAACGCACAGCCTGAGGCGTCCACGTAGCAGGCTACAAGCAGGCCAAACCAAAGGCCCAACATGGCCCAACAGTGAACACAGACCACTATCAGCCTTACTGAATTGTGACGGCACTTGCTGTCGCCGACGAGCAGCAGTGGCACTGGCGCACTGCAAGGCATGCATGGCGGCAACCAGCCAAGGCAGGTGATGGCGCGGCTATGGCGGCGAGGCGAGGTGTGGAGTCGTGGTGCACCCAGGCAAGCAAGGCGGCGTGAGCGATGGAGCTGCGGCAACAGCAAGTAAGGTGGTGCGCGCCCATTTCCACGCGTGGGCGCTGCGAGCAGTTGCTGGGGAGCTATTGGGATGGCGCAGGTGTAGGGGAGACCGACGCACAAGCAGACGCAGACCACTCCATAGCAGGTACGAACAGGCAAATCTCGGTTGAAACCAAACAGCAAACCGATTAGACGAAACCGAAATTGTTGGCTTCTCTTTTCCTCAGAACCAATTACTATTTATGATTCATGACCCACACGAAACAAAACACCACAGTCCCACGCCCTTGCTCGTGTGGGACTGCGTGTTGAGGACGGGGTTTTAGGGGATTCGGTGCATATTTTTTCCACCACTTAGCAACACCATGTCATATAAAATGCCAACCTAAAAATGTGTTTTTTATATATGTGACACCCTAGGACAAGTTTAAGGGCCCTCATGCATTTAACACTATAAATTGATAACTTTTTATAAAATTAGATGAACACAAATGTTGTTTCAAAATTTTATACCTCAATAAGATATAGGAATTGCTAATTTTCAGGCGCCCGATAATTTGTTTTTTTTTTTGTCAGTCAATCAACACATTCGAGATCATTGGCGCTGGTCCATTCACGTATAATTGGGTTGTCTTGTCTCATGTCCCTGTGTGCGCGTCTATGTGCTTTTTGCGTCCGTTTGTGTGTTGTCTTGCGTCTGTGTTCCGTTGTGGCTACGGCTTTGTCTGACGTGGACGATGCTGCGTGGGACTTGCTGCTCAGCCGGGCACGCTTGTCATACATTAGGGAACCTCCTTCTTGTGCCTTGACTCGATACAGGGAAGGGGAAAACAACGGGAACATCCCATCGGGGTTGACAGGGACGCTGGCTCGGTTACTAATGCACCAACATATCTATCAAATCTTACGCATAGGTAAACAGGAATGATTGACACATTGCTACCAAATCTTCCACCCTACTAATGCACCAACATATCCACATTCAAATCCATTCAAATCAACCACCCAGATTGCTTCTCAACCTTCTCTCTCATTACTCATTCATGGTTCAACAGTCAGGATCGAAAGTATCGGGCATGTCCCCACTCGCCCATCATCACATGCGCGCGCCACGCTGCGACACCGCGTAAGATCATCGGCGCTTTCCTCATCCTCTAGCGACTCCTCCCTCTCACGACGCTGCCGACACCTCCTCCAACTCCCATCACCCCACGGACGCAATCCTCGCAGCCCTCACCCAACGTGTGGCTCCTCCTCTCCACCAATCCTCTCCCCCCATGCGCGGGCTCGAACCCCTTGCTCTGTGCGCTAGCGGCGATGGTGGTTGCATCATCACCATGGCATGTGGCGGCGGATGGATCTAGGAGCGCGGGCCGCGGCGACACTGGGATTCCGCATGCGGCAGCGGCGGCTGGTTCGTGGTGTTCAGGCACGGCGGCCTTCTCTACCCTCTTCGTATCCCGTAGGTGGTGGTCCTGGGTGAAATTCTCTGGCCAAGAGAGGGCAAGTCAGTGTTTTTGGGAAGATATATGACTAGATGGAGGAGTGCTGGCACTCAGATATCCAAGACTTCCATCCTTTGTTAGAAATGATGGAATTTCAGTGCTTGAAGCTATACAAGCAGAGGACTTAGACACTCTCTTCGTGCTAACCCTTTCCACAAAAGCGTTGGGTGAGCTAGATGAACTACAGATGCAATTGCAAAACCTCTCTTATGATCAGGATATGCCTGATCGGTGGACTCCAATTTGGGGGAATCAATATACTTTACGTCAATATTATGCTCCAGCACAGACACATGAATGTTCAAGGTGGTACACTATGTATAATGTGCACTACAGGGGAACAAGAAACCATTGAACATCTTTTCTTTGACTGTCCTTTTGCTCAAAGCTGCTGGGATAAAATGGGCATTGATCGGGACACTTCTCAACAGCTCTTTGATAGATTGTTACATGCAAGAAATACCTATACTATTCCTTGTTTTGTTGAAGCTATTTTGATATGCAGAAGCGTGAGAGCTGTGGAAGGTAAGAAATGATAAGGTTTTCCATAAACATGGGCCGACTATAGCCAGATAGTCTAGCAATTTTAAAAGTCAGTGTTTACTTCAGTCTTGTAGATTTAAATTTGAGAGAGGTCTTCATTCTGTGTTTGGCTTGATGACTTTAGTTAATCCTTGTATGTATAAACTCTTTCTTTTTGCATTTGTAAATGAAAATGACCACCACTGTGGGGTTCTCCCCACAGTTTTGTTGTCAAAAAAAAAGAGAGGGAAAGTCATATCTATGGATCCAAGTATCGCGGTGCAAGCAGATGCTATGGCGCGCCGGAGTCGGGCGGCGATGGATGCTTACTCCCGCGCAGCGCCACCCCTGCTCGACCGCAGTCTCTGCGCCCGAATTCGTGGCCTTCCACTCCGACGGCAAGTGATCCCGGTCCTTCGCTTCACTCCTTCTCTGTTCTCATGTCTGTCCGGCGCCGGGTTAGGTGAAATGAAAATTAGATTTCTAACACGCTGCTCCTGGCCCACGATCGTATGCTGTAGGGAGTGGCAGAGTGGTGTGTGTCAGCGGTACCACGCCACTAACACTACCGAATACCGATGCATAACAACGCCAGAACCACGGCGATACCTACACCTCCTCCACCTTTGACTGCCACCACATTGATCGACCCAGGTGCCCTCCCTGTTCTCCCATGGTGAATCACTAAATCCCTAGATGCTGGTGTTTTTATTTCAATTTTGCTGCATCTGACAATGGTAAAGCACGCGTGTTTGGACATTGGACAATATGCAGGTTTTTCATCTGGACATGGTGACAGTAGAGTGGCGACAGTAGAGTGTGCTAATGAATGCATA
This sequence comes from Hyparrhenia diplandra, assembly GCA_015847255.1. Taxonomy (NCBI): domain Eukaryota; kingdom Viridiplantae; phylum Streptophyta; class Magnoliopsida; order Poales; family Poaceae; genus Hyparrhenia; species Hyparrhenia diplandra. The sequence goes on along the minus strand of JADLZK010006148.1, from coordinate 124,006 downwards.
TCTCCTATATGTAGCGAGGAGCAATTTTGGTATCCCCTGATAAACATCTCAGTGCAAATCCTCCGGTTTCTGGGTCCAAATGGCTTCCTCAGGTATTCCTATGGGCTAATTTCTGGAATTGATAGGAGAGAGTCTCCACGAGCATTGTGTATTTGTGTGTGGATTTTTTTTTTTCAGTTTTTCCAAGTACGATCTTAAAGTTTCCAGTTAGGTACATATATTTGATCATTACTTCTAGCATGCTGTTTATGACAATGGGTTAAAGGAATTGCTCTGAATTTGTACAGGTACACATGGCCCAAATGCCGACATTGACACCCTATGAGTAGGGGCAGAGCCAGGATTTAACCATGGGGGGGGTATGGTGTTTGCGAAGATTTCGGATTTACATATTGGAGTGCCAAGGTATCCGCAAAATATATATTTTTTAAGGCTCATAGCCAACAATCTTCAATAAAGAAAGTTAGAATGTAGTCAAGTCCAATAGAAACAGTAAGAGTGAAAAAATATGACAACAAGTAATAATAAAAGCAAATGAGCTACATATCCATTCCAGAAAATACATTTATCCAACAAAAAAAAATTTCTAAGGTATATAATATAATTCTACTTGCAACTACATATAGTATCCCTTAATAAATTCATATTATTTGTGCAATATATCCCATGCACCATGGTGTGATATTTTGGCAAGCACAGCAACCTGAAGTACATGAGTAGGAAGGCATGCATATGGACATAGAGATCAAAGAAAGTCACACGCTTACCCCAAAGGCACTCACGCACACACTATACTTGATGGGCAAATTAAACTGCATGCACTAATTAATTACCACCGTTAAGTGCTACTAAATATAAGACTGTATACAGCAGTATTAAGTATGTACGTGGATGTTGGGGGGTGCCTGGCCCCCTCCAGCCCCCCCTTCCCTCCGCCACTGCCTATGAGTTGGGCCAATACATGCAACTCGAAAATGTAAGAGGGGCTCCTTTTGAAATCCTAGAGTTAGTGTATCACTATACTGCCTAAGATTTGGTTTTGATTTTTAGGATTAGATAGGGTATCTACATGGTGGCTTAAAGTTTTTTTATTAATTTGTGGCTGTTTTTTAAAACATTTGTGGCTTATGAGCCAAAATGCAATTCTACTATCTATGTTAGTTTGATGCGTTATAGAATTGCATATAGGCTGCAGCTGCTGATGGAATTGCAGCAGGGGCGATAGATGAGTTGCCTGTTGTATCAGAGGATGAACCTGTTTATCACGATGCATGTGTCTGAAGTGCACAAAGCTTTTCTTTTCTTAACTATATATGTTTTCTCTTTAATAATGCTAATTGATGATTTTGCAATAAATTGTTTCATGAATGATACAGCACATAACTTTATGATATGGAAGAATTTGGAGTGTTGAAGGAAACCGAAATTCAGGTACTATTGTTTGGAGCAGTTCATATGTGGCATGCCATATAGCACTTATTTAGCTTACTGTGTTCTTTTGCTATGAAGAGTTAGTTTGAGTACACATGCAAATGGATTCCCCTTACTCTCTTGTTTCCTCCAGGTCGTCAAAAGCTTTTTCTTTCTTTAGTCCAGTTACTGCGGTGCTAAGAGTAGCTAATTATAAACTGAATATACAACCTGTATCATATGAAGAAGGAAGACGTAAGAAGAATGAGGATAAAATAGTGGCAAATCACCACTAATAGAGCATTGCTGAGCCTGTTGCATAGAAGAGGTCTATGCTCAGCCACGATCCTTAAAAAGATGTGATTGAATAAATGTTGTTCTACTCATCAATAATGGCTAGGTACCTACTTTTTCAGCCAAGTGATGATTGCATTGCGTTGCATGTGTGGACAATGGAGAGGGCCAAGCAGAAGCAGAGTAGGAGGGGATTCCCAATACACTAGTACAGGGTGGACCTTTATTCCCGTTACTGTTGGGGCTTTATCCCGGTTGTAGAATCAGGAATAAGAGTTGGGGAGTAAAGGTAAACGAACGGGGAATAAAGGTAGGGTTGGGGGTACCAACGGTGAATAAAGGTTCTGCCGGGCACGTGGCGGCCATAGGCCTTTATTCCCTATTGGTACCGAAAACCGGGAGTAAATGGTTGTTTTTTTTCCTTTGATTTCAATTCCTAATTCCAAAAACTTCTATTCCTGGTTTGCAACACCAATCGGGAGTAAATCTTAACTTTTACTCCCGGTTATAGTTTCCAACCGGGAGTAGAGCTTTATTCCCGGTTTGGGTAACGGGGAGTAAAGGTCTAGCTTTATTCGGTTGGAGTCCCCAACCGGGAATAAAGGTCCGGGCGCACGAGGGCGGCCTACCGCGTGGGCCTTTTACTCCCGGCTGGAGATTCGAACCGGGAATAAAAAATACCTTTATTCCCCGTTCATTTTTGAACCGAGTAACCGCGTTTTTGGGCTCGAGAATAGAAGTCGCCTGTGTAGTAGTGATAGTACCTCGAGCACATATACAGTAATAAGAGTTAACTTATTATCTGTACAGAAGACAAAATTCCTTGTCAATATTTTTTTTTTAAGAGTTGCGCAAATGAAAGTTTTGACATCTTCCCTAGAAATCTTGATGCCCTACTTAAGGTCTTAGGCAGATTGTAAATTAGATGGTTAAGGCGAGGCGTAAGTATATTATGCAGATTGGTATGTATAAGTGTTTTTCCGTTATTATATATGTGGTCATATGCAATTGTGTGTAAGTTGAACTATGTAAAAAAATATCGCCGTTTGGTTGTCTCTAAGTGAATCTCTGAAATTAAAGCCGTGGCGTTAGCACGAGCACTATACTAGTACTATTTAGTGATGAAGGATTGCACGAAGAGCCTTGAATCCTAGAAAACATTTAAATTTGCATTTAGGAGAAAAACATTATATGATGTGGTAGGCGTCAGGCGTGTCCCACAGGTCATGCTCAGGTGCAAAAATAATGTATTCTTATATTGTTTTTAGAATTTATTTCTACTTGCAATAACTTAAGGGGACCATAGTAAAATATATTGAAGCTTTGGTAGTCATTACTGACGCATTTAGTAAAATGGCATTTTTACATTTTTTTTTTTCTAAGTTGTATTTTTTATATTTTTTCTTAGTAGTTTTACATTTTTCTTTTTGTATTTTTTGCATTTTTTTTTTATAACTTTTACATTTTTGTTTTTTGTATTTTTACATTTTTTGTTTTTGTAAATTGTCATTAGTGGCACATTTTAGTAAATGATGTTACTGATGAGATCCACACCAGTGACGCATATTGGCTGAATGAGTCACATGGAATAGTCATCAATGATGTGTATTGGCTGAACAAGTAATACTGAATAGTGTACAATGGTGTGTATTGGCTGAATGAGTCACATTGATAGTCTTTACTCTTTAGTGACGCGTATTGTTTGAACGCGTCTCTGATGAAGGGACATTTGTGATGTGTTCTTTTACATGTCACTTGTATGTTCACACCAGAGACCCAATAAGTGACATATTTTTTTTTTCTGCATCACTAATGACTGTATCTAGATGCAAAACTAATGTGCTTTTGTGGCATAGTGAATAAACTTATACTGTATACCAATAATATATGTACGACTCCAAATAAATGTATAATTTTGCATTTTTTTTTTTAGAATATATTGCTACTGGCAGTAACTTAAGGGGACCATTAGTAAAATATATTGACATTCTTTTCTGTTGTTTATTTTTTTCAAACTTTACTAATACCAATAATACTATAATATTTATGACTCCAAATAAATATCATAAATACGTACTATTGGTCCCTTTGTGTATAATAAACTTGATTAACATTGGAAGTACAGTATTTGTGGTACAGAGGAGTACAATATACCATTGTGGGAACACAATAATACAGTATCGAAACAGAAAATAAGGGCATTCGATAGCACACTTAGACACACATATTTTAGGGCACTATACCCATTTACCATGTACTAACTGAGCGCATTATTTCGTCATTACCATGTTGTTTAAGTAGTATATACTCGTAACTCCCCCAAGCAGAGAGATGACGAATGTTGTTTAGGAAGCCACACGGGTAGGAGCATCAAGAGTCTTGTCATAGTCCTCAATGGATTGCACCAGATGAATAACGTTATCCTTGGCAAACCCACCGCAGCCACGCCTCTGGTATACCTTCCCACTCTCATCTATCTCCTCGCACCCGATCCTTTGCATAAGCTCTAAGAGCAAGGTTGGCCTGCATATATATGTATAACATGTTTTAATTGTTAGTTTTTTTAAGAAAAAATAAAGATAGTATTCTCTATGTTTCAAATTATAAGGTTGACTATGCATTTACATATAACCTATTTTAAGAATTTACAAGATTCAGAACGATTTACGATTTAGAATTGACGAGCAAATATGCACGTAGATTGCTATAGGTAAATAAACACGATCAAATGCATTTTTTATGGAGAACGACAACAGGAATGGCACATAGTATTGTTTCACCTTTTATAAAATTTTTATGCTATAATTTATCTTGTGATGACCATAACAACATCCATAATATAAAGTCAATATTGTTGGCAATATTAAGCCTGTATCGATCATTAATATTGAAGGGTCAAAATGGCTGTAAAGAGTTAAAATCATTCATATTATATTACATATCATATATATTAGGTATGTATAGATGGAAACATATATATCTAGTGTAAACCAACCCCTCCGGCAACCATACAAACTTGTAATCTAGGCCACACTATGTACCAAAGGCCACCACGGGGAGGTGGGAGAGGGAATTTGCAAGCGGGCGCTTAAGTGTAAAATTACTGTCATGTCCCAGAAATAGGGCCCAGGAGGACAGGCCCGGTCGGCCCCACGGAGCGTCGGCGCCGCCCCTCCAGGCCAGCGCGCGCGCCCGCCGCCGTCCCCCTCCTTTCCGCGGATTTTTTTGGCAATTAATTCGGGAATTAAAGGAGGAAATTATCTAGGATTATCCTTAGGCGTTTTGGTGTGCAAGGGACTATCTCATCTATAAGGGAGACCCTTAATAGGAATTAAATAAATATTATTAGGAATTGGATAATATTAGTCGGAATAAATAAATAGGATATGCTTGTAAAAGGTATTCCAGATCTATAAGGAAACCTTTAGAGAGATTGCTTGAGATACAAGTCTCACTAGCCGGGCCATATAAGTAAGGGGTCCAGAATCTTTCAGTCAACAAGCAATAAAGAAATTTTATCCAAATCTCCGGCTCCTCCTCTCCCTCACGCGCCCCCCCTCCTCCTCCTCCTCGCCGCCACCACGCTCGCACGCCGCCCGGGCCGCAAGCGCCGCTTGCCCGCTAGGGCGCGGCGGCCGCCGCCCCGCTGCCTCCCTCCCGTCGTTCCCTTCCTCTTCCCCCTCCAATTCCCCAATCCACGTGTCAATTCCGGCCCAATCTAGCTGGAATCTGACAGCTGGTATCCGGAGACCACTACGATCCACCCACCACCATGGAGGACGACATGAAGAAGCTGATCAAGAAATTGGGGGACCAATTCTCCAAATTCAACTCCAGGATGGACAAGATCGAGGGTAAGCTCGATATCCTCTCAGGCGACGATCCAGCTTCGATCAAGCGCCGTCAACAACTCAACGATGCTGAGGCTGAGATGAGAACGATCATGGAGACAAGAGCTCGTGAATTCATCAAGAAGCGGATCGATGGCAAGCGTAACCTCGACGATCGGTCACCGCTCAGATCTGGAGGGTCTGATGCGGGGCAACTTGGGACCGAAGGCAGCACTGAAGGGGCGCCCGCCCGAAGCGCCGCATGGGCCGCCCCCTCCCCACCTCCCGTCTACACCTTTCCGTGTCTCGCTCCCGTCCCGCACAAGCTGTCCTTCCCCACCTTTGATGGCAAAAGGGATCCCCTACCTTGGATCAACCGCTGCGAACAATTCTTCAGGGGACAAGGTACACCCCGCCTTCAGCAGGTCCGGTACGCTTCCTATCATCTCACAGGAGGAGCACAAAGAATGGTACATGAGGCTGTCCCAGGAGAAACCGGTGATGATTGGGCAAGCTTCGCCCAATCGTCATTGAGCGCTTTGGACCAGCTAAAGGCGGAACCCGTTGGGTGAGCCGGCATCCCCGAGGAAGACAGTACCGTCGATGAGTACATGGAGCTGTTCTGGCGCACGTGGCTCGTGCGGGCAACCTCGACGACAAACAGCGGTGAACATCTACACCGCAGGCCTGGGCGAACCGCTCAAGACAGGCGTTGAGTTGCGTAATCCGGTGGACATGGAAATCGCCATGTCTCGCCGGGCGTATGAGCGACGCCTCGCCATCCTCTACAACACCGGCAAGTCGGCACCGGCGAGCCGGGGCCCGGCGCCCACGGCCTTGTTGGCCGCCCCCAGCGACCCCGCCAAAGACCACCCAGCTCGGCCGTTCAAACGGCCGACACCGAAGGAGATGACCGAATGACGCAAGGCGGGATTATGCTTCAATTGTGACGAGCCGTTTACGGGGGGTCACAAGTGCAAGCACCTCTTCGACATCACGGTCTTCAACGACTACACCGAGGACACGGCCGGACACTCAACTTGCGGGCGTCAAAGAGGAGCCGGTTGATCTAAAAGTCCTCACTTTGGGGACCCCGACTCCCGGTGCGTGGTGCTCATTCTCTATACCTTGTTGGTATGATCTCAGGAACGGGTGTCAATATCATCGTCGACTCTGGAGCTACGCACAACTACATCGACAACCGGGTGGCGACTTCACGGCAGCCTCCGGACTCGGTCGGTCGTGTCTTGATCACCACCGCACCGGCGCCACTAGGACATGCCGGACCGCCACCTTCGACGTCCCCCTACGGCTCGACGCCTCCACCTTCGAGATCGACGCCTACGTGTTGCCACTCGGCGACGACGTCGACGCCATCCTTGGCATGCCTTGGTTGGCCAGCCTAGGAAGAGTGACATGGGACTTCGCCACACATGAGCTACAATACTACCGCAACGGACACCCCAATACCTTCACGTCGGCGCCACCACCCCAGCGCAGGGGCGCCTCTAGCCCCGGCCTCCTACGGTCGGGCATCTTTGCGGGCATCAGGTCTACTCCGACTCGTCTTGGCAAGCGTTCAAGGCATGCAACTGCCTTGGACCTCTACGACACGTCCACCGGAGTCTTCGTCCAGCTACGCCAAGCTACACTGGAGGACCAAAGACCTACGCCGCATTGCCCTCGACGTCACCACGCGGGCGATGCCGCTCCAAAGATGGACGCCGGAAGATGGCCTCTTACTCTTCGACGGACGGTTCTACCTCCCAGCTTCATCTCCACTACTACCGCACCTGCTTGGAGGCTTTGCTTCGTGGCGGAGTTCGCAGATGAACTTTCTAGCGCCGGGCGCGCACACTACGGAGTCTACTTCAGCAGCACCAACCGCCATCCCTTGGGCGGCATATGGCCGCCGCCCGCCACCATGTCGGTCCAGCCAGGGTCGTCTTCCTTGACGGCATGGATCGCCCTATTCCTCACGGTCGACAACGTCCCAAATCAGCTACGACGCCAAGAGGGCGGTTCACCGGCTTTCACCATCCCCTGCTCGATGTCGGGTCCTTCATGTACGCGATGCGATGCTGAACTTGGCTGCTACTCCTCCTACTCGCCCGTGACATCACTATTTGGAGACCGCTTCCGCTCTTCGTCAACGCCCCCAATGAGCGTTTTACGTTTCCTGGAGAGCCCACCCGTGACATGGTGCACCAAATCTCGGCGTGGGCGTTCCACGCGAAACTTCTCTTGGCAGCTCGCCGTCGGGCAACTCTCGGCGGGGGCGTGCGGTTCATCGGTACATCTACCACGGCTACATCGGCAACCTCCACTATCTTCTGAAATTCGATCCAAAGAGGACCCGAGAGAACATGATCCTAAGGAACCCGGTCAGCAGGGTCGACTAAGCCTACAAGTGCGGTGATCATTCCAGGGGCAACCGATCTTCATCCCGGGTCACAGAATGGACTTTCATCCAGCGCGAGGACGCCGCCCGGTAGGGAAGAAGGGGGGAGATGTCATGTCCCAGAAATAGGGCCCAGGAGGACAGGCCCGGTCGGCCCACGGAGCGTCGGCGCCCCCCTCCAGCGCCCGCCCGCGCCCCGGCCCGCCGTCCCCCTCCTTTCCGCGGATTTTTCGGTAATTAATTCGGGAATTAAAGGAGGAAATTATCTAGGATTATCCTTAGACGTTTTTGGTGTGCAAGGGGCTATCTCATCTATAAGGGAGACCCTTAATAGGAATTAAATAAATATTATTAGGAATTGGATAATATTAGTCGGAATAAATAAATAGGATATGCTTGTAAAAGGTATTCCGGATCTATAAGGAAACCTTTAGAGAGATTGCTTGAGATACAAGTCCCACTAGCCGGGCTATATAAGTAAGGGTGCTGTAATCTTTCAGGTCAACAAGCAATAAAGAAATTTTATCCCAATCTCGGCTCCTCCTCTCCCTCGCGGCGCCCCCCTCCTCCTCCTCTGCGCCCGGCCCGCCACCACCCAGCACAAGACGCCTTAGCGCCGCCCGGCGCGCGCCGCCCGCTAGGCGGCGGCCGCCGCCGACCGACCGACCGCCGCCTCTCCGTCGTTCCCTTCCTCTTCCCCCTCCAATTCCCCAATCCACGTGTCAATTCCGCCCAATCTAGCTGGAATCGACATTACCTAATCCCTTGTGTCCCTTGATCAGCATCTTTAATGACGGAGATTAGAAGTTTGCATAGAAGATATTGTACCGTGTATTTTTATAGTAGCTGAATATGGGTGTAATTTGTTGAAGATTTATGCCAACATACAACTAGTCGAAGATTTATGCCAACAAGTATGCATGCAAAGGAGAAAAGACGCGATTATTACCTGTCTCCGGCAGCTTTGGTGAAGGTTTGGAGCACAACTCCGCCATTATTGTCAGCTGCCCTGTCCACCCGCACGCCGAGCTCCCGGCACTCCCTAATCTGTGCCTCCGACAGCACGTCCCGGCGCGCCCGCCTTACGCCGTCATAGTAGCTGGGCGGCGGTGGTGGCAGGAGCTCGAAGCCGCCCATGGAGGACCGCGCCGCGAATCTCCTTCAGCGTGCCGAGAAGATCGCCGCTGATCATCGCCAGTGCTGCACGCCTGGGCCGCCATGGTGGTCCAAGAACGTTTGTATCTGGCCGCCATGGCGCACCGGCTCCCGAGCGTGAGGAGCACGTTCTCCGAGCTGTTGGCGAGCACCAAGCCGTTGAGCGCCCCACTTCCTTCCCGTCGACCCTGTCGAATTCATGGAAGCCTGTGAACCCAGCCGATGTACGGCGACCGATCGATCGTCCGACACGCCGCCGACGATGTGGTCGAACCGCTGAGTCCATAGTCCGGACACTCGACTCGAGCTCGCGACGCTCGAACCCGGCAGGAAAGCGACGTCCGTGTCATCCGGTAGCTCACGAAACGGAGGACCACGTCTCCGTGAGCTCGACCTCCGCGAACACGGCCGTGGCCAAGCTCAACAGGGCGCGGGCCGGGCGAGCACCAGCGGCGACGCTGGGCGCTGAACGCCTCGGGCGGCGTCGGAGACACGGACCGCGACGGCGCGCGCACCGGGCGAGGCCATAATTGGCGGTGAAGTGGCGCGCCTCGTCAGCGGAGAAGGACGGCACCACGGGGGGAGTTGGACGCGGCAGCCCTCGCGTCGCCGCCGGCTGCTGCGGCTGCGCCGCCGCTGCACGGGCGGTGAAGAGGAAGGCGAGAGGCCCCGACCTCGAAGCGTAGCAAGCGGAGGCGTCGCGCAGTGTTCCCCGTGGTGAGGTCGGAGTGCGCGGCCAGTGGCACCCCGAGCGAAAGAGAAAGCGGCCGGCAGCGGAGGTGGCGCCGGGCGCACTGGGAACTCGACGTGGTGGAAGTCGATCACATCGGCGTCGGTGCCGGCGGCTGCCGGAACCTTGGTTGCTTGGAAGCAGTCGGTCCGCAAGTGACGGCGGGCGTCGACGCCGTTGGGGTTGGGTGCAGCGTCTTGGTTGCTCGGAGAGTCGCCGATGGGAGTTGTCGAAGTGGTGGCATCAGAAGAGATGGACGAGGGGTGCATCGTGATCGGATGCTGCTGGAGAGTTTAGGGTTTGGATGGAGGGCAAGGGTGGAAGCCGAGGAGGCCACAACAAGGCGGGCGTGGGCATTCGGGGCGTGGACATTCATCATGTCTGTTTCAGTAGTTAAGCTATAGCTCGTGTAAATGTGTTATGGGCTTGTGGCTCAGCAGTGTATCCAGTGCAGTGCCGTAGCTTGTTTATATAGGCAACAAGTGTACGTGGTCGTGGCCTCAGTATCACGACATGCTTTCACATTATCTAGCTACCTTGTGTGTGTTTTTTTAACTGGCACGTCCTCGTCGACGAGCCAGCGCCGGCCTCCATACGAGGCATCGGTTGGGCTGGCCGCCGTATCTAGCTACCTTGTGTTGTGCGCACATGTATAGACGCACGTTCAGGCCTATTACAGACGCGTCTCGGAGGGTCGATGCAATATTAAGGTACGTAATAAGGATTTATTACAGACTAATACTAAGTAATAACAATGGCAAGGAAGCATCGGTTACCAATAAGGACCGGAATGAAGAGTCAACGTGTGAAAGTGCGGTGTAGGGAATTGCTCACGAGTAAACTGTACCATAACTGCCATTTGGAGGCGAGAGAGAGAGAGGTAGAAACCGAGAAGAACATATGTCGGCTATATATGCCGGAGGCGTTGGGGCGAGCTCATGCTCGGTGTAGTATGACCATCCTCTTCCAAAATCCACACTGAGCATCCACCACCAATATCAAAGTAGAGAGCATCATCTTCGAGGTCGACTCCCGATAGACAGAGGTCGTGTTCTATAGCCAAGTGGGAGTTGAGCTAGGTAAGGGCTGCGGTTGGCCAATGCTGAGGAGCTGACTTTGAGAACCCGGTCGCAATGTAAGACTCGAATTGCTTGAACTAATTTTGAGTCAGATCCGAGTAGGAACAGAAATAATAAAAAAAAACCATCGATTTTCTCAACAAGATCCTTTAGCGCTTCTTGGCGAATTGTTGAAGCAGATTGATCCGCCGAGGTCTCTAGCTACGAGACAACCTTGGATCTTGCCAAACTCATCCACCGTGCAGACCAAGGAACCAATATGAAAGTCGATCTCGCTGAGAAAGTCATGGTGATGTCGAGGTTGATCGAGCTCTCGATCGCGAATTCACCTAAAGACCCAACACCTACAGGCAACAGTTCCCGCTCAAGGTGTTTGATGACCGGCAACACGTTATAGGGTTACCATCAGAATGGTGTTTGGTGGGCTTCGACATACGCTAAACTCAATGGTGAACTATAGTCAGCTATGACATAACTTTGATCCCCAAGGGTGGAGAATCACTTTGGAGCATTATTTCACATGGATCATGAAGCTTAGGATGGCTGGTGGGCCCAAAGTGGTGGTCGGCCGATCCCCAGCTTGGTGGTCCCAACTGCTCTCATTTCTCCATTTCCTGTAGTCTTGCAACAAATACTCTACGGACTTGGAACTTGTTATTTGATAAAAATATGCTTATCTTCTTTTTTATTCTGAGGGTGTTTTTAGTATCTAAAATTAAGTATGATATTTTCACATCGGGGGCTCTTAATGAGAGTCTAACATAGCTAGGGGTATGTTAAGTCCCCAGGTTGTGGACGTGATTGTTCAACTAATGCCTCAGATTACTCTCTCTGAATTAACCAGAGGATATACACTATCGGGTGCGCTCGTGTACTTACTAACAAGGAAAGGGTGGCTTGGTAGCTTGTAGATCGCTCTTCCCTGAGGAAGTCCTCGATATCAGAGATGCAAGTTGAGAAGGTGAAAGCCGCAATCGATCGGAGCTCACCAGATCAGCTTGTGCACATGATGCTAGTAAATAAGGCTGGAAAACGAGTCAGCTCGGCTCGTTTTGGCTTGTTAAGATAACGAGTTAGCTCGGCTCGTTAAAAGCTCGAGCTGGCACGTTAAGCTCGCATGAACCAGGTATAAAAAATACACAAAGTATAATATTTATATTTATTTATTTATTTTGTGAAACAATATTTACATTTATATAAAGTTTAAGAATAGTAATAATACAAAATGTAATACATCCATCCACTTTAAATTGAAAAAAAAATATAATGCACGACATGGAGTGATACAAAAAAATTGTTAATTTTATCCTAGATAGTTGGCTCATTTGGCTCATGACTAGCTAGCTCGAGTTGGCTCATTATAGCTAACGAGCTAAAATCTTGGCTCGGCTCGTTATCCTAAAGAGCCGAGTCAAGCTAGCCACAGTATGAGCGAGCTATAACAAGCTTTGAGTTTTTCATTTAGCCTTACTAGTAAACATGACCGAGTGTTGCAATAGGACTATAATTTATTACGTCTTATTGGTGGCAATAGTTTGGCTTTACGGCAGTGCCATGCATGGGAAACCGGCAATAGATTAGTTGATGTACATGGTGCCCGGTGCAGATGATGCCACTACCGAATAAATATGAGGTCACCATGTGGACTGCATGAACATTAATTGATTCATTGAGGTGCATGGCGCCGATGCAGATAATACTTATACGGTATCTGTTTTTTTATTTAAGAATCCTATAATCGACAGCCGTGTATTAGAGCAAACCTAACGATGATGTTGATATGATGCCGATACGGTATATGGTTTTCTTTTAATTTAAGTATCTACATACACGTGTGAGTATTAGACCAAACATAACGATGAGATAAATATGTTTTGCTAACAATTGAGGTGCATGGTGCATGTGATGCAGATGCTGCTGCTACTGTATTTATTTTCATTTATTCAAAATAAGAATCCTGATCTACAACTAGTTATGTACGTATTAGGGCGACACGCTAATGACAGGATCACAGGACGTTTGATCAATTGTGGTGCATGCATGGCGCCAATGCAGATGATACTGATACGATACCTGTTATTTTTAAATTTAAAAATTCTGATCCACCGCTGTGTGTTAGAGAGAACGACTAAACATGTGGGTTCACCGATTGAATAATTGATTTATGGAGATGATGCCTTCATGCCGATATGGTATATGTTTTCAAGGTTCAAAAAGGTGACGCTAGGCACCCGCCTAGGTGCGACTAAATGCTAGTGGATGGGGTTCCGCCTGGCCTATAGGGGTAGGCGGGCCCCTAGATGGGCGAAGGTCGCTGGTGAGGGGGAGCAGCCTCAGGCGGAGTCGGGCAGCGGGTGCAGGCATATGAACGGGTGATGCCTCGCCCGCCAGATTCACCCTATCCCACCACCGCATCCGGCCTTCCTACCACCGGATCGGACATCACTAGCACTAGATAAGGCTGCCATCCACTAGATCCAACCGGGCGATAGTGGTAGAGGTACTCGAGGGGTGAGCGATGGCGGTGCCTCCCTCACCCTAGAGTACCTCTACCACCATCGCCTCATTGGATCCAGTGGACGACAACGGTAGGAAGGCCAGATCTAGCGGTAGGAATTAGGCCGGATCTGGTGGGGGGAGGGGGAATCCGGCGGTCGAGGCATCGCTTCTCCTCCCACTACTACAAAAAATGATTTTACAAGATGTTTCCAAATGATTTTCCGTGGCGGACATTTGGAAAACCACCACGCAAAAATCCATTCATTTACCGTGGCGGTCTTTTTAATTAACCGTGACGGTTTTAAAAACCGCTATGGTAAATGTATTAACCGTGGCGGTTTTTATAATAAAAACTGCCACGGTTAATGCAGCCCACTAGCCGGCCCATTTTAGCCCGATAACATGCTGCGCTCTCAGGTCCAGTATATAAGCAAGCCACCAAACCCTAGCTCCACTCAGGCGCATCTCATTTCTGGTTTCCCCACTCAAGTCTCGTTCCTTTCTCCCACCCCAAAACCGACCCTCTCTCCACTCGGCTCCCAAGGCCTGCGGGCGCGGCACGGGCGCTTCCGGATGGGCTGCCGGCGAGGCATCCCGGAGGCACGCCCGGCGGCTACTCCTCCTCTCCTCGGTGCTCGGTGGCTCCCTCCTCCTCCCTCCCTGCTGCTCCTCCTCGGGATCCGGCGGGATCCAGCCGCCTCCAGCGGCGCACGGTGGTGGATCAAGCTCCGGGCTGGGGAAGCGGTGCGCGCCGCGGGCCTCCGGGCGCCGCCGGCGGTGGATCCAGCTTCCGGCGGTGGAAGCATGGTGCGACCTCCGGGCGGCACGGGCGGGGATCTCGAGTTCGACGGCGGATCCGCGCCCACACCTTCGAACCGGCGTCGGGCCCCACGATCTGGTTGCCCCGGCGGTTCTCCCTCCCTCCACTGACGGAGCGGGCGTGGGCGCCGGTGGACGACCCCCTCCACTCGGCGCGGGCGCGGACGCCGGTGGACAACGACGGCGGTGCCGACCTAGCGAAGAAACCCAGATCCGCCCATTTGGGCCTGATCCGGGCTTTTTTTTTTTTTTCGATTAACCATGGCGGACATTTGACCGCCACGAAAATCCCGATTTTCCGTGACCTTCATTGGTGGCGGTTTTAAAACCGCCACGCAAAATCGAAAAAGCCCGCCACGTAAAATCATTTATGTAGTAGTGTCCTACGCAACGGTGGAGTACGTCACATGGATGGTTTGGTGGGCCCGTGAAATGGTTGGGCAAGGCATGTCCATTGTTTTTTCTCTTTTCTATTTTTCTATTTGATTTACTGAGGAAGGAAGCTAACTGCCTCAAAAAGGCCCCATTTATGATGACCAGTGATCCAGGGCGGTTGTGACACCCACCTGGGTTAATGGTTTTCCCTCCTTTGTAAGGTTTTGTGTAGTAGTTTGACAAGACTAAAAGCCAACTCTAGAAAGGTCTGATAGGTGCAAAAGCACCGCTCTTCCAAGTGGCGTTGTCAAGCACTCCCAAGCTAGGGTAGTGCCCGTGGCATGACACATTGGGGCAAAGACTTCCCAAGAACACGAAGAATAGGAACTAGCCCTGCTTGTCAGTCCCTTCGGGCATGGGATCTACTATATTAGCATTAAGGTGATCTCACAAGATCTACTAAGTCATAAGCTAACAAATCATTTCATCATCATACATATAACAGTGGTATTTTCAATTATCAAGGGTACCTCATTCAACTCCATCTTTCTTTTTATAATTGTCATCGGATCTAAATAGCATCTTCAAATTGTATTAACATTTTCTCCACTAGATGCGGTGGTCCACTCTCGTGGTCAAGGCTCACTACTACGCAATTTGTTTTCCATGACGGTTTTTTTCCATTAACCGTGGTGGTTTTTGTAACCGCACGAACTAGGGTCACGGTTAATCGACCGATTACTGCGGGCGGCGGTTTAGGACCGCCACCATTAATCTATTAATGGTGGCGGTTTTTAAAGAAAACTACCATAGTAAATAAAATAAAAAAAAGACCAAACATAACCCTAACGGGCCGCCATGGCCCAAACGAGACCCTAGCGGGCCGCCGCCGCCGCACCGGGATCCGTGGCGGTGGAGGTCGCCGCCCGGTCACGCCGCCCCCGCCGCAGGATCCGACGCGTTCAGCTCCCGGATCCGCCTTGTGGCCCCTACGCCCACCGGGATCCGCTGCGTCGGTGACAACGCCGCGGCCTCCGCGCCCGCGCCGCCCGCCATGTCCTTCGCGCCGCGCTACCGCCTGGCCGGGATCCGCGAGCCCGCACCACCGGGTCGTGGCCTCCGCGCCTAGGATCCGCGCACCAGCGCCGCCGCCGCCGGGGATCTGCGAGCCCGCACCGCCGACCATGGCCTCCCGCGCGAGTGGAGACAAAAGAGGCGGGAAGAGAGAGACCACGTGAGAGTGGAGAGAGAGGAAGGGAGGAAGCGGTTGTGGTAGAGAGAGAGGAGTGGGTGAGAAACCCTAGACTGGTGTATATATACTCGAGTTGTCTATCGGGCCAATTTGGGCTTTTCTAGATCAGAATGGGCGTGGCCTTTTAGCGCCGGTGGTTTTTTAACAAAAAATCGCCATGGATAATGGGCATTAACCGTGGTGGCCCTAGCAAGGGGGCTGATGGGGCTCGGATTAATGGTGGCGGTTTTCCAAAAATCCGCCATGGAAAATCTTTTCCAAACACTGTGTAAAGTCAGCTGTGTAGTAGTGGCTCTTAATTTACTTTTTGTTAATCATGTTGCTTTGATTCTCCTACTTTATCTTGTTTATTGTTTTACATCAACAATTGAGACAAACGGTTGACAATATAAAATTGTTTATGATAAACAATATCTTGTATTTAATGTCTCAAGCCACCATAAAAGTAAAAATATTTTTTCTTTTGAGTTCTCTATTATCCCACAACATATTCTACATCTTTGAAACTTTGTATAGCCTGGACAAACATATTATTCCACTCTAAGTGTTGAATTTCTTATGTAAATCATGTTTATAAGTAGGAATAAAACGATCACACATTGCTTTTTTAGTCTATAACATGATTGGTGTTGTAGATGCGAGTTGCCTAGTTCTCTCCACGAAAATTTAGCAAACCTTTGAATTCGTTTTGTAGTTATTGAACTCTATGTATATCAAGAACTAGGTAGGAGTTAAATTCTTGTTTGATAGCTATCTCCCAATCAAAATATAATTGTCCATCATAAGATGGAACAAAGGATAGTGTGGTAGATATACTTCCCAGTTGATGATTATAGTCTATTTGTGATGGTTGATTGTTCTTCATTTGGTCTATCCATGTAAACTTTTGGTCCTTGACTTTGCACAATTTAATTCACTTTTAAACAGAAACTTCGTTATTTGATATTGTTATATATCAAAAGAAATTTGTATTAAACATGCTTTCACACGCTTACCGAGTTCTTACAAGGTTTTACCAACACAAAGCAGTGGATGGTACAACCGACGGCTAGTTCGTGATACCTATGAGGGTATGACACCAATATTGTAAGGGTCTTTTTCTCGTACCAATCTAAACTATATGGAAGTCATAGAAAGGAAGATAATCCATTTTTGGTAACTACTGGAATTTCTTGAACTAGCGAGGTGAAGTGGACACCGCTAGGTACGAATGATTGATTCTCGATTTGTCACACAAACTAATAGTTTTGCTTGTAGTTCTAGTACTAGTTTTCGCGAAAAAGTACAACTCTCCTTGCTTTGGTGGGGGTACTTGCATGCATGTGTTCGCTATTGGAACCAATGTATGTAGATAAATTTCAAGTAGCTCCATTGTGAAACAGATACCACCAACAAAAAGCACATTCATGCCAACTGAGAATATAATCTTGGAAATCTCTTTATAATCGTCATCGGATCCAAATGGAGAGTTTCACCTCCCGGTTTCCAAGATGTAAAACTTTGGCATGAAATAGACGTCTCCCTCAATGCATAGTTTCATTACACGGTTTCATAGGCTCAAGAGTCCCACAACCTCTCTCTCATTGCATGGTTTAATTGCATAGTTGCACGGTGAAACTCTATTTGTGTCTCAATAGGGGTTTCACACGCTTTCAACGCATGTGAAACAACATGGCCAAAGGTTTCACCATGGTGAAACTCTTTTCCTTCTCTCTCCTAGGGGTTTCATACAAAAAGTAAAATTTTTGCTGATGTGGCGCTGCATTTAATGTGCATGAAACACTCATGAAACCCCCATTAAGACTGGCCTAATTGTCATTGGATCTAAATAGCATAGACGTGGTCTCTATATAATTGTCATCGGATCTAAATAGCATAGACACGGTCCCTTTATAATTGTCATCAGATCTAAATAGCATAGACATGGTCCCTTATAATTGTCATCAGATAGCATCTTTAATTTGTATAATGTTTTCTCCACTAGATGCCGTGATTCACTCTCGTGAGTCGTGGCGAGGGTTTTTGTCAGTCGTCTAGATTTGTGTGTGCTACTGTATCTTGTTTTACATCAACAATTGGGAAACATGCATAAACAATATATATAGAGCTGCATAATTGATGACTGCCCTTAGTTACTTTACTTAATCATGACCAATTCAGGCCAGCCACCGAAGCATTCGGTGAACAAGATATCACTGTATATATGATAACTTCACTCGGGTTGACATGAGGAGGCATATTATAACTTCACTAGCCACTCCCAGCAGTGAATTGAAGGCCACGCACCCTCTTCATTTCCGTCCCACTTACCAAACTGATGTACACATAGTGTTTGTTTCATCATCAAAGACTGTTCAAAATGAAATCGACCAATAATCAGAGCTCAGCTAATTAAAGCATGCAAAGTCAATTGTATAGCTAGGTTGTGTAGACAAGCAACACTTAGCTTATATGGTGTCATTGGACCGAAAATAACCGAGACCGTTTCATCAACAGTAAAGTCACTAACAGAAAAATGTAACTACCACTAATAAAAAAAATTACATGACGTTTTCACTTTATTAACTGTGATAGTTTTTTAAAAACAAAAAAACCACCACGGTTAATGCCTCTATTAACCGTGGCAGTTTTCTCTAATTGACCCTTGCCCAGCAAACCATTGTGACAAAAGGCCAGCTTGGCCCCATATCGCTGCTCTCGTATATTGCGGCACTAGGGTTTCACTCTCACCCTCATTCTCTAACTCCTGAGATGCATTCCCCAACTCTCTCACTCCCCAACCCCCTGAATTCTCTTCCCAACTTAGCCCCCGAAGCCGTCCTCCCTCCCCTCCCCCCTGTTCTCCGCCTCTCTCTCTCTCTCTCTCTCTCTCATCTTAGCAATGCCCTCTCTAGCACTCCTTACTCCCCGCGCCTTTGCTCGTGCAAGCCGGGCGGCAGCGCTGGCAGGCGTGTAGTTGGCGGCTTCACCGGCGACCACGACGCGCGGTCGGCTCCACCGGGCGGCCTAGACGCCAGGCAGCGGCCTCCATCGGTGTCGGCCGCCTAGATACGAGGCCAGACCGCACGCAGGTGGCTCCAATGGCAACATGGACGCGTGGGGGCGACTCCACCGCGGCGCCTAGATCCCGTGCCTCGGCGTGCGGGGGCGACTCCACCGGCGCCCGGCAGCCTAGATCCCAGGCCTTCGACGTGCGGGGGCGACTCTGCCGACGACCCATGATGCACGAGGGCAGCTCCACCGGCGCCGACGGCCCAAATATGAGGCCTTGGATGCACGGCGGCGGCTCCACCGGCGCCGACAACCAGATCCGTGACCTGTGAAACCCTAGCTACGAGCCCAAATTCGGGGACCGTTTGGGCCTAGATTTGGGCATTCTCTTTTTTGATTAACCATGGAATTTTTTAGTGGATTAGAAAACCACCACGGTTAATCGATCTAGCTAAAACAAAGTAGCAATTCTTTTCATATGTCTTCTCATGAGACCGCTATGCATACGAAGACAAGTTCGCTTTGGGAGCGCTATGAGGAGCGAATTCTAAGGGAGAATCACTCCCTGGCTGCAAAACGTATTTTCTGCAAGATGTGATTCCAGTGATTCTCTAAAATGAACTAAGAGGTTGAGAGTGGGAAAAAAAAAAGCAACTTTTTCTCGACAGCTTGATTTGAGAGTTTATGCTAAAGAATGAAAGAGAATCACTTTCAACCATAAAATCACTTCACCAGAGAATCAAGAAGCACATCTTGAGAATCGGGGAGCACAACTCTGCCAAACAGACCCAAAAGTTGCCCTTCCTGAACCTAATGATCTTTTTAGCCACTAACAATTGAACCTTTGAACAACGAGAGGGGGCACTGCATGAGCAAGAACGATACAATCAACGGTGCCGCATGAAGTCGGCATCTATCTCGGTTGAGAGAATGCAAATTGAATAAACCATATTTAAAAAAAAGATTTGGTCACCCACAGTATTGAAATAGGCTTGAGCTAAACCTACGTTTGGTAGGCTGAATCTTCATGAATGGCCTTAGTATCTCTTACTACAATTCTTGGCTAATTCCAATAGCTCTACGGCACTGAAATATTATCTAATGGATGAGATTACGTGTCTCGGTCATTTCATAAAAAAAAAAAAAAAGCAAACTTTAAAAAGAATCAAACCCGCAGTCAACCTTCTAGATTTGTTTTCCCCAAACAACCCTCAAGCTTTGTCGAAATCCAACCGCAACCAAAGCCTGTTTTCATGGGCTGGCCATAGGCTTGTATGCCGCTGGAACCGGGCCTTAATAGGCTGAATTTGGCCCGATGTTGGTTCTAATTATATTGTGAATTTATATTATTCTTCTACTAAATTTAGTAAAAATCATAATAAATCAAATGAAAATTAAAAAACTTTCCAAACCAAGTTTGTTGAACTCTACGCAACTAGAACTACACTTCAAACACATAAATTCACATGTGTTTAGTGTAACTGTCTTGCTATTAATACAAAATCTATTGGAATGACCACTTTCCCTAACATTGGCCTTCTCTGGAAATACAACCACCAAACCAATACTTGCACATAAGTTATTTTCAAAAACAAAGTTAAACATACTATAGTAAGAAGAAGAAGATGGTTTCATACTGGCCGCGTCAAGGTCGCATGCCTTTTTCTAGTATATACTAGGAAGGTCTCTGACAAGTGGACCTTGCGCTGCAGCCACGCAGCCAGGGTGAGGCAACCAAACACGGCGCTAGTTGCTTGCAAATTCATTGTTGATGAGATCGACATGTACAGTATATATGATGTTGTTTATCCTTTTGAAGAACTTTTAATTTGCTTTATCTCATTTTGAAATTTAGACTGTATTTGAAGTATTTTAAATTGCTTACTTCTTCCCATCGCAATCCGCATGATTTTAGCTCTCGTTTGTAATGACATTTATTCAGGGGAAGCTCTATGTAACATTTTATTTCTCCTAAACTGAGATGCATTGATGATGTGTGTGCTTCTCAATTGTATCTCCCACTACATCGAGTTTCTAGAGAAAAGAGATCGTTTTTTGTCAATAAGATTAGGAGTTGCTCTAATACCAGTTCTTGGTACATGAAAAAAAACCCTTTGCGAATTGGTTTTGTAATCCAAAGGTAGGGCCGGTCCGGTGGGGCGCTACCTACTGGGGGTCAAATCCCTGCTTCCGCACCTTTTTGGATTTTTCAGGGATTTACTTGGCGTTATGCATTAAGTGGTAGCGGCGTTCCGACGACGACGGCGCTATGATGACTTCGAGAATCTTCGGATCTCCGGCTGCCCAGTCCTTCGGAGGTGGTCATAGGGTAGGGTCTTGTTCGTGTGCGTGCGTGCGTGCGAGTGCGTTGCACTGTGTAATTTTTTTTTAAAAACCTTTCTTCCTCGAGGAGCTCTTCTTCCTCGCACAGGGGACTGAAGCAGCGAGCCTCTCCCACTCCCAGACCGTCGCCGGCGCTGCCTTCCTCTACCGCCAGCATCCATCCCTCTCCCCTCCTCCTATGCCGCACCCCAATGCCTCCGCGTCGGAGCTCCGCAAGCGACAAGATTCGTCCCCCCCTCCCCCTCCTCTTCCTCTGCTGCCGCCGCCGCCGCCTCTGTTGAGAACGCGAATCTCCTCTCCCCTCCGCAGCTTGTTCGGCCGTCCACTCCCAGGACTCCGACTAGGTAGGTCCTCGCTGCTCGCCGCACCCCCTTCCCTCCCTACACGTCTCTCTCTCTTTTTTGGAGAACAAATGGTTATCTACTTCCTGAATTGTCTGCCAAGCATAAAAAGAACTTATTTCTTTAGACACGGAAAATATTGTATGCGACACAGGAACGGTAACTCCGCTTGTTAATGATAATTACTGCACCATGTCCTGTAGCAATACTAGTACTACACCGATGCAAACGACTGGATCTGTCTGTCTTTGAAGATGCAAGCTGCGATGTAGTCCTGAGAGGCTTACAAGACCACCATTTTATGAGATTTTTCACAAACTGCTTTGTGACATGTGTCTAATTGATTGCATTCAATTCACCGGGACCGGGTAATGTTGCCTTTCTTTGGAGCTATGTCAGTATTTTCTTCAAGTAGTTCACCCCCATACAGGAATACTGCATTCCTTTGAACTTTTTTGCCCTCAAACTGCGTAGGAGTACTCTGTGTCATCTTATTAAGAAGAGCATTCCTTTTACTTAGTATTGGCACCATGTGAACTTATCAGGACCATTTTCAAGAGAGATGCTAAATGCTCAAATGACTCAAATCTGGTAAAACTCGGCCAACCAATATGAGCCACATGGTGAGCATCCGACAGTGATTGTACTCTCCCGTGCGCCTCGCCATCCTCATGTCTGGCAGGGATTCACATCCAAGCCACCAGCACCACTGATCACCAACCACTGATCTTCCAGTGGCACAGCTAGCAGTGTCCCTCTGCCCCCCTGCCCACCATTTGCTGGCATCACCAGTCTCGTTTGGGTCCATGGCCTGAATTCCTCTAAGACTGACAACCCTACCCCCTGCCACACTGGGTGAATTGAAATCCTGCAATTTCAAATGCCTGAAGCATAGGGTGTGTATTTTTTAAAACTGCTAATCATTATTTTTTCTATTACTCTGTTGAGTAGGTTGGGAAGGAACTGAAGTACTGAACCATGGCAGCGTGTGAACTCTTTTTGCGTAGTGGAAATCATGATTTTGAACTACTAATCGGTGGCCAAATGTTGTGTAACCATCTGGTTTTGTATTGATCAGGTGAGCAGTACTACCAATTAATTGTTAAATGACGCGGTTGTTGAATTTCTACGAACTTAATTACATATTTTTGTTTTCCTATAAACTGAGCTCACATAATGGTTTCCATGTTACAGCAATTGCTGTCCTGGCTTACAGTTCTATTATTATAAATGAATGAGTGTCTGATCTGAATGAGTTCACATAATGGTTTCCCTCATGTAACACTTAAGGGCAATGCTAAGGTACACTTTTTACTTGCTAAGAGGTAATATCTCAAATTAATCTGGGCCCTTGATTTTTTAGAATTTTAATTTTATTTATTACTTAATTAATTTAGGAAAAGAAACAAAAATATTGCCGCATCCCTAATCACGGTGGGCTTGGCACATACACATGTTGATTACGTATGCTCCTGGCCTTCCTTCCTTTTCGTGGACAATTTCAAAAAACTTCGTATTCTTGCTATTAGTGTGGATCGGGCTGTGAAAAAAAAAAAAAAAATGACGATCTAGTTGTGGTTCACACATTAGAAATTTTGGTTGACCAAAAATTATAATTATAAAAAAATAACACTTATATTCCTGTAAATTATAATATGTTATTCACTCAAGTTAATTACCACCTGACACGCTAATTAGGACATGCACGCTAATCATATATACACACGTTCATCATGTACATATGTAAAATGAAGTGTGTCACAGTTATAAAGTCAGAAGGATTTACTGTACAAGCGGATCATGCATGTATCGATTAAGTCTAGAAAAAAATATTTTAAGCAATCTAAACTTTCCTTATGTCTTGTATGTTACCTAATAAGAAATTAGTTAAATATTTATTTCATCTATTACCTCCTAAGAGGTAATAAGTGGTCGTGAATAACGGTCCGATCGAAACAAATGAACGGTTCACAATCATTTGGGTGTACCATAACACTTAAACGTTTCTTCTCTGCCCGCCCTGTTTTCTTTTGCTTCCCTGCCACACGCCGGACACCGATCGAAATGGGCAAAGGTATATAGGCTATGTAATCCCTGGTGGGGGGGGCATTCATACCCTTTCCCAAATGTAAAATAAGGTTGGATTGCACTTGCATCCCTCTTGGATTTCCTCGATGAAAAAAAAAAAACTAATCATTATGGATGCAAAGTTTTTCTCTTTGTCATTCTTTGAAACAAAACTAATCTGTATTTCGAGCAACAAAAAGTGGAACAAAAATGATAGCGTACTAGAATATTACCTAATGTATACCCACTTTCACCCATATTGCCATTGGAGTGCAACATGGTTGCTTGTTCTGTTGTGTGGTTTAAATATAGATTAAGTTTGGCTCATGGTTCTAGTCATGTGGAACTCGCGTCTAAGCAGTTCATGTCTTGCTCTTCTCTACTGTGTTCTCTATACTTGTCATGGAATCTAACTAATCAATCTTTATTAAAATGTGTGTTCAATATATGTATTTTCATTAAGTTGTGTTTGCTGCTTTCTGTTTTGGTTGACACCTTACAGTGGAAGTATTGGTGGAGACCTTCAAATTTGGGATTTAGTAGATGGCCTGGTCCTTCAGCAAGATGTCCTAGATCAACACCGATGGAAACTCTGCTCTTCTGGTTCATAAAGCAGCAAGTCAGCCTACTAACCTTTTTTTCCTGGGACTATCAAATTTGCCCCATGGATAAGAAATTGATTGCGTGTTTGGACAGGACCCCCATGGTTCTCCTGGCCATTGAGGGAAGACTGGGATGGATTCTGGATGACCAGCATTACATCTATCATACCTTTGTCCTGTTCTCTGGAGTTTTTTTGTCCTTTGTTTTGCACCTTCCTATGTTTCTCCATTTGTCAAGGCCTAAATTCCATCTTCAGTTACTTCTGGAAAAATTTCTCCGTTTTATTTGATTCTGATTTCTGGGTAAAGATTGCTTCTTGGTAATCATGAGGAGGACTCGTAAAAGATCCTTCCCAGATGTTTGCAAAGGATGTACAAACAATCTCAAGAATTTTGTCGGCACTTATAGTTGGTTTGGGCTGTCCTACCAGGGGGTAGTTGCAGCAGCCGCTAGCCCAGAAGATCGGCCTTATAAGGTGAAGCAAGGGTTCACGGGTTTCTCGGTCAGTTTGACTGAAAACTTCTTAGTGCAATAACATGGGGGCGGTCTTTCCCCACCGGCCGAGTATTTGTTTGAAGCTATGTTTGCACTTTGCCTTTTTAAAAAAAAAAAACGAAAGGACACATTGCTCTCCTGTGTGTTCCAGAAAAAAAGAAAATCTCAACAATTTTTCAAACTTCAATTTTTAGTTAAGGTTAATATAGTAAACAAAGGATACTAGTGTTTAATACATCCTATATTATTTGGCTAGTGCCAGCCATTGGGCTATAGAATCCTCTACCAAATAAGTAGCAATTTATTTGGATGGAAGGAGTGTATCTCTTATTAAATACATACGACAAGCATTTATGAACAAACGTCACAAGGTGAATGGTAAGCTTGACTGACCTTGAGTTGAACAAAAACTTCAATGGAAATATATCTTTGGCAATGAATTGGACAGGTAAAAAATTACCTAGACAGGTGACGTTCATGAACACGACAGCTAAATTAATGAGCAGAGTTAACATACATCTTTCTCAAGGGAAAAGGGACTGGGGAGTCACTAGTATTGATTATGCATCTCGATTCCCTTTTTTCCTATATAAGGAGGTATCCTTTGCACAAACTTTGAACAAGTATCGGAGACACCCTCTGTCAGGTGTCTGCAATGGACAACCTCAAAGCCCATTCTGAATATGCTGATCAACCTCAGGAGCCAGAAGCAAATGCCGTTTCTTTCACTTTACCAACAGGTGAGGTCTTAGATAGTCATATGATTGGACAACAGCACACAAATCTGTCATCATTTTGGTTCTCCCTTGAGCAGCACAGGCTGCAGTTGGATCAGGTCCTTCAACTCCATGTAAGTGTTTATTTGCCCACTATTTTGGTTCTGAATTTTTATCCTCGTGTTGTGTAACTTATGCTCTTTGTTTCATTGTTTTTCTTGAAAAAAATCAGAACGAACAGTTGCGGGTGTCACTGCAGCAGCAAATATCTATGCAGAATGCAACTCTACTGAACCTTGTGGAATCTGTGACAACAGATGTGCTGATGCAAAAGCATGGTGAGATAGCCTGCCTGGGAATAGAGCTGCAGAAAAAGCAAGAGGATCTAGAAACAACACTACATGACAGAGACGAGTGGATGAAGGTCGCTATGGCTGCATATGAAATTAATCAGACACTTATCTGTATGCTTCATGCCATGCAGCTGGAATCGAATTCGCATGTTTCATCTAATGATTTAGGTGCTCCAAGCTCGAGCATGGCAAGAACAGCAGTGGAGACAACACAGCCCAATCTGCTCTGTAAGGTTTGCAACTCTGGTAATGCCTGTATGCTTCTGTTACCATGCCAACACCTCTGTGCCTGCAAGCAGTGTGGAGCCTGGCTTGCGGCATGTCCTATCTGTGGTGCTGTGAAGACTGATGCTATCGAGGCTCGATTTGCTTACAAGTAAAAATGGCAGGGCAACAATCAGAATCCGCTGTTTAGTCTGTGTCGAATAAGAGCATGTCAGCTTTCCTTTTTGTATTAGGTGTTATAGCCTTGTTCTTCTGTTATGCTTTCTTGTATGATGTTCAGGTAGTCTTCATACTGTTTGTGGATTCTCAAAATGCTTTGGTAGCCATGGTGCCTTCAGTTAATATTTTTCTTTGTGAAGTACCTGTTCTTTCTCAAATGGAATTAATTTCCACTGAATCGTGGTCTCAGGGGAATCACGGTTCGGCAGATTAGGAACAGAGTGTAATAAGTTGCTCTTGAACAATTGGCTGGCCTGTTCTGCAGTCAACCTTGTTGCTCCTGGGCAATCTCTTCCATTTCCATGGCTGCTTCATTTCTCTTGAGACGCCTATGCGCAATCAGATGTCATTTTCTCTTCCCCTTACAATTTTTTTTTAGACCATTTTTCTTCGTTTAGCTTATAGACAGTCAAGACAGAAGAGAGGTATACGGCAACTGGATGATGATCTACAGTAGTTCTCCTGGTGGCAGGCAGATAGTACGCGTGAAATAAGTGTGGTCTGTGGGGGCCGTTACGTCACTACAGCTACTTCTTAAATAGCCAGGAGAGCAGTTTTAAGGACGCGCTGACCAGATGGGACAATTTAGGATGTCTGCATTAGCTGGAGAGGATGGCGTCAGGGTTGGGGTGGGCTTTGAACCCATGCTACTCATTTTCTTTACCTTAAAAACCCATTTTCTTTATTTATTTCGTTTCAGTTTGTTTTGTTCCAAAAGCAAGGTATTTAAGTGTTTCGTTTTAATTTACAGGCAGATAAACTATGTAGGCAGATATTTTTTTATAGGAAAGAAAAAAAAAAAAATCATGGAATTCAGTATCGTGCTTGCATTGTTTGTATGCACACAAAGGCTTCTCTTCGTGGAAATAGTCCATTGTTAATGATAAAGGTTTCCTTTCTTAGTAATCTAATGTTTTTCCTATCTTTCATCTAATTCAAAAAATTAAGAATAACTCTCAAAATACCAGGATGTTGCTTCCTAAGTTATTATGTGTGTTAATTTGTATTTTCCTTAACCAAAATAGTTTAGATATAACCTCCTAAAAAGCAAAAGATACATAAAATTCAAATTACTTGGCAGTCATTGCAAAATTATCAATGGGTTGAGATTATTGTTATATATTTGAAATTTGAAATTTCATTACTTTCGTACAGTGACAATCAAAACATGTGGATTTTCAATTTATTTTGAGCCTAAAAAATACAGTAGAAAATTTTTGAAAGCACTTTTAGATCTATTAAATGAGAATGAGGAACAACTAAGTTATCTATCCTACGCGCAATACCAACTGGTGAAGATGGAATTTTTTTTCTGCGGTTCTCTAAACAATCCTTAAAAGAGAAGTATACGACAACCGGATGACAGCCTACAATATGGTTGAAGAGTATTGATGGTATATAGATTATGTTGCTAGGTTAATGAGGATACAAAAGCCAGAATAGGGGGAAACATCACTAGCGATACTATTTATTAAATGATAGAGAAGCATAATTTTGAAAAAGGGGTTGACCATAACACGACAACTTTAGAGTGTTTGTCATAGTTATGAAAACATTGGTACTATAATGTAATTTGCATGACTTTATGATCTTTTTTGTTGGGTTCATTCTACGATTCTAATAAGAGGCCGTTTGGTATATGCCCAGCTCCAAAGCCTCTAACTAAAACAGCTTTGTGACTTCTATGATCAAATAGTTTTCTAGCTCCAAATTTAGTAATTAGAAAAAATGTTTGGTAAAATAACTTCTACTAGTAGATAAAATGCATGAAATGCCCATTATGCTTTTCTATTTCTCTTTCTTTTTCTTTCCTTTTTCCATTA
This sequence comes from Hyparrhenia diplandra, assembly GCA_015847255.1. NCBI lineage: Eukaryota > Viridiplantae > Streptophyta > Magnoliopsida > Poales > Poaceae > Hyparrhenia > Hyparrhenia diplandra. Next base: position 95,986 of record JADLZK010006148.1, on the reverse strand, counting down.
ACTTGTTGCTCCTTTAATAATTTTTTATTTTTTTCTTCTATTTATCTCTTGCTCTCCCGTTTCTCTCCCTCACCCACCAACTCTGTCGTGGTCCCACACTACCTCATTTACCACGCTGCGCTGTCATACCCATGGCATGCCCGTTTGCTGCCCTCCTGTCTCTTTCCTATTGTCGCGCCTCGTCCCAGTCAACGGTCAACACTGACCATAGTCCATAGAAAATTCTACCTAACTGCATTTGATTTGACCGTTGTCGAATGTGTGCTCACCATCCACTGCTACCCACAAGCATGAAGGTCATTTGGATATTTGGATATATGTCCCCCTCAAAGATAGAGAATGAAGCCTTTTGTCCCCCCCCCCAAAAGATAGAGGAGTCTCAAGATAGAGAATGACACTTTTTTTCCTCCACCTCCTCCATGAGACTCTAGTTACCCGCGACTTCAAGAGCTTTCATGGCCAAAGTTGATTCTGCGAAGGGAATTTCGTTGGCACGGCAAAACAAATTGTGGTTTTTTTTGACAAATAACTTCATTAAAGATTAACAACACGAGGCTGTTAGAACCATTACAAAGTCAATGGTTACAAGATGGAGGGCCCTTGTAAGGACCTTGATGTCGAGAAGATGGCCTAGAGGGGGGGCGGTGAATAGGCCTACAAAAATTTCAGTCCAAACACACAAGTTAGGACTAAGGCCTGAACTATCCCCCCCGGCCGAGGAGTCCTATACAGCTCAAACTTGGTGAAGATAATGATGAGATACTCAGTAACAATCCTGCAAAAGTTCAGCTTGAGATCATATTAGAAAGTCGAGCGGCACCCCCGCTCGGGCCAAGCGGCACTGCCGCTCCAAGCTGCAGAATAAGGTTAGCTCACAGTTCAAAATCTACCCAACGAAATTTAGATCGGTTAAATTCCTTAGCTTCCTGGAAGGGTAGAGATTGCAGATCGAGTGCTAGAACAAGTAGATCGTGAGCCACAAAGTGGATCGACCTCAAACCCTAAAGTTCCTCAACAACAACAATATATGTATGCAAAGTAAAGTAGAGTAAGCACAAGAGACACAAATGATTTTTCCCGTGGTTACGCCGCCACCAAGGCTGGCCTAAGTCCACATTGTTGAGGTATCCACACAAGGATTGGCTTGCCATAAAGGCTTGCCTTGCCCTCGTTCTCAAGTCAAGAGAGTTAACTCTTGAGATGAGGGTGTTTCAATAGAAGTAGAGGGTGATAACAAACGTCCCGAGCACCACAACAAGATGGAAGCTTCGGGGCGACGCCCTAGCCGGCTAGGAGCAAAGCTCCAAGAGTAACAAACACAATCCACCGGCTTGAACGCGAATCAAGTGCTCTTGGAGATGAAGAACAGGTTGGAGAGCTCTCTATTGCGGTTTGAGTCTCAATCTCTCAAAGGATTGGAGAGGAATCGAAGGGGAGAAGCTTGAGGGGCTCCAATGGTGAGTGAGGGAGAGAGAGAGCAGCTACGGTGGCACTTGGGAAGGGAATGGTCGAGGTAACCGTTGGAGGGACGAGGAATATGTTAAATACCTCCTCAAGTCCCAACGGTTCGGATTATGAGCGGCGGTGCGCTTCGCTCCGGCGTACCGCCGCTCGAGCCAAAATAGTAAAGATGGAAAAGTGTTGAGCTAGCTGTCTTGGTGAAGGTATGAGGATGTATTGGTCAAAGATTGAGCACTTGGTTGCACATAAAAGCTTGTGCATTGTATCCCCCTTTATAGTACGGCTTTTCCTAAACTCAATTTCAAAACATAAAGGAATGTAAATCTTCTCTGAGCATAGAGCCATCATCACTTGCAATTGGGGGGTCTCTTTGCATATACATAACATCCTCAATCATCTTTGTCTCTTCTCTTTGAGCGAATATGTCTTGAGCATGTGACTTGAACCACTTCCATACATATGAGTTCATTTTCATGGCTTCAAGTCACTTCCACTAATGATTTGATTCTCAACGCAATATGACTCCTCATAGCTTGATTAGTTCCTCGACTAAATGCAAGTACTCTCTTCTTCACCTTAGCCATGGTACCTCGGTCCCAAGCCATCGCTTGCCCTTCACCTTTGCTTAGTACCTCAAGCCCTTTCCTTGCTATCTTCACCTTATCAAGACATACTTAAGTCACATCACATTAAGCATCCATTGAATAACCATTTCTTCAATATTGTGATCCTTGCTTGAATATCTTCTAGATATGAGTGTTGAAATCAATCAAGCTCTGGTTTGACTCACATAGAGACATATATGGATCAACATCAATATTATCAAGCCAATTCATGATTCCTTATATCCTCTTTATTTTGGCTTGACATTCCTAACACTCACTTCAATCTCTGTCTTCACACTTCTAGCTTGATCATATCAATGCAAAGTGATGTTCCAAATCTTTATCCATACAAGCAACTAATATAGAGAACCTCTTATATCCGTTATGCATTGTCTCCTTTGTCATTTTACCGTTGCTTGATATATCTTCACTTATGCACTCTTGATTCATTCTTCAGACCTTGATCAACACTAGTTCATTGTCCAACTCTTCTTGTTCATGCAAAGCAAGCCATCATAGAGACCAATCTGCAACCATCAACTTATGTCTCATTTTCCATTTGTTAAGTATGCTTGCTTGTACATGATACTATGATATCCCACAACTTAGAAGCCATTTCATTGATTCCATTTGCATTGTTGTCTTTTGCTTGAACTAGATTGTTTCCCTAATCCTGCAACACAACAATATATAATTTGGCCTTTGCTTCAACAATATGTGGAATACCATCAAGTTTGCTTACTTGTTGAACCTTGGATATACTCGCTAATACACAATCCACAAGTATATGCAATAGACTCAATTTCCCTGTTCAACACTTGGCAAACTTATTAGACCTTTAATTATGTTGTCACTCAATTCACCAAAACCCACTAAAGGGCTAGATGCACTTTCAATCTCCCCCTTTTGGTGATTGATGACAACACAATTAAAAGCTTACAAGAGATTGATAATCATTAAGATTTTGAATCCTTTGATATAGTGAGCTCCCCCTAAATGTGTGCATTGAAGGAATTCAAATTTTGGCCTCAAATGCCAATTGCACATATTTAGCATAAAGTGTAGGAACTCTCCTATATCTTAGCATCCGTGGGGTGCAAGGTGTAACATGATAACCGTGATGCTCATGACAATTCATGCACTCAAGAAATAAGCAATCCACCATACAAGGCATGAAAGTCACACATTAGCATTAAAGAGCATTAATTTAAACTATTATCCTTGCACACACCACAAAAATTTTGAAAAAAATCTTACATGCCTCTCCTTTTACCCCTTTACAATAGCATATCAATCTCACTTTAATATTTCTCCCCCTTTGGCATTAATCTCCAAAAAGGATCTCTCCACCAAAAGGAAGAAATATGATGGTAGACAAGTGAGAGCAAGAGTAGGCAAAGGTTTAGCATATAGGATTTCTCTCCTAAGTTTTCTACCAAACAAAGTATGCAACAATTTAAGCCAAGATTCTTGAGAAGTTAGTATATTTAGCTCATCCCTCACGAAGATGATAGTTTGAGCATGAGACAAACTCATGTCAGCACCACTAGAGGTATCAACCAAATATCTAAAGAAATCTCTAATCGCCACCACAAGAATAAACTCATGGTGTGACTCAAAATATTGCATACACATGCACACACTAGCATGTAAGGGCCTAGATGCACAAAGGTAGTACAAGAGTTCATGGAGCGATGTACCTTTGTTCTAAACAAGCTCACAATCTCCACCATGATTTCCAATATTTGGATTTAGTGCTTTGATGGGACTAGTAAATCTTTACGCAAGATAATTTCATTTGTGCCCATCTCTCAACATCATCATCTTCAAGGAGATATCATACGCTTTGCTTTATTTCAAGTGAAAGTCCATGGCTAACTCTTGTGATCATATTGAGATACTAGCGGAAGACAAATTCCTTGGTATACCAAATTTGAAGATTATCCATCAATACCAATCGAAACATGATCTTCTCAATTTTGACATCACTTGAAGAGAGTCTTCATATGGCTTTTATGGAAGGTTTGCAATGTTTTGGTTGTCAATAGATAGCCTAGGTGCCATAGGATGAGTATATATGCACCCAAAAACCAAAACTAGTCATTAGAGTCCAAAAACCAGCTGTCATGACCTGTCGAGTGCGGCACGCCTTTGCCGCATGACTCCGCAAAGATGCAGGTCACTGACGAAAAAGGCCATAACTTTTTACTCCGAACTCCGATTTCAGGTGATCTTGGACTTTTCCGGAAAGCTTGTTTCGAGAGCTATCCATACCAACCAATGGCAAGTCCAAAGATCAGCAAGTTCAAGAGTTGTTCTGTTGAAAGTATCTTCACAAGTTGATGCCAATTGGAATGAATGCCCATATCTAGTATCACCTAGATAATGCTCACAAAGACAAGAGATAGCATTAAATTGCACAAGCTAGAGTTTCACAACTAGTGACCCTTTGGATGTGGAAGGCATGGTGAGTCACTAATTGCAAAAACCTCATAACATAGACTAAATTCCCCCTTTTCTTTGATAGTGCATACATATATATGTGGAAAGCAAAAACATATGCACTTTTGGTCAAATAAGTCCAAACGAGGGAATTTAAGCTATATTATGGAGAGTAGCTACTTGAGAGATAAAATTGCAATCCAAATAAATATGAGAGATAGTTTTACCAATTTGGATTGAATTAATGTAGCATACCCATGAGAAACTCATTCTCACCAAGAGACTACACAAATCACTAGAAGAATATGTTAGTCTCAAAAGGCTCAAGGCATAGGATGGGCTCCCCCTTAATATGTGTATCAAGTACTTGAATTACTTGTGAAATGCACTTGAATCGGTTTAAGAGATTAGAGGAGTTCATCCTATATCTTGGTCAAGGCACAATAAATTTGCAACAATTAAAATTATGCCAAGAAAACATACCACCACAAAGGTAGATGGATCACCACACAAGTTTTCATCAATATGTCCATCATAAGTAAGACTTCAATGATTTGGATGGTCATAGTCTTCTCTTGATGAAATAGAACTCTTATGATCATCCAAGATCCACATTAGGTTCCTAGTTCTTTCTTTACCTAATGCATCCCACATAGAGAGCAAAGAGGTAAAATTCATGAAACTTGCAAATCTTGGACTAGGAGTGACCACCTTTTATTGATAAGATCCTGGGCAATCAATGAAATGGATCATATGCACTTGAGAAGCTTTAGAGAGGAGAAATAGCAATGAAAGCCCACTCTTCAATTATTTTCTCTAACTCATCCAAATCTTATTCCACTAAAGGATTGGGGCATTCAATATCAAAGCATTTGACTTATGAAGACCGAGCCCTGCTAGAGTAATTGTGAAGCACCTAGATAATCCATAGGAAATATGCATCCTCCCATTGATATGTGTAGGACTGCACAATGTACACTTGAGAGAAACAATCATCCTACAAGATATAGGCAAAGCTCCCCCTAAGTTTGTGCATATTAGAGTACACAAAGTCCCCTGAAGCACATCAACAATATGAGGTCAAGGGAGATGTTTGCACTATATTCCAACTGATTTTAAGCTCCTTCAAGCGGCTTGCAATCCAAGAGTCTTGGCTGATCACTTCTAGTTCCAACTAGTTGTAATTGCTTGTTGTGGCTTGTAATTTGATTGCAACTCATTTGGACCCTTGTGTGAGTTCTTTTGATGAATTTAAAATCCTTTAGATCAAACTGATGCTTCACAATCTTTGAAGTATTTTCATGACCAACTTGAGAGCCAACTGAACCTTGTTGATGCAATGCAATCCAATTCCATTCAGTCAGTTTTCAGATTCTATCATCCTTAGAGAAAACTTCATATATCTCAGACCACTTGCTCAAAATGCATGAAATTTTTTTGTAGAGATGTTCATCTATGAGTCCTCTAACTGCTCTAAAAATTTTAGCCCATTTGAACTTCATTTGATCAGTCAAATCATCTTTCTACCAAAACTGGTCGGTCTGAAACAGCAATGCTGAAGCTGACAGAATTCAACCAAAAACTGATTTTCTTCCAAACAAATCTTCATGCAAATGATACTTCAACAAGTACTAGATATGTATATCATGCTCACAAAGTTTCAGGTCAACCCATCAGTGTTTGATCTTGAAATCCAATGTTGAAGTCAGCCAACTCAGATTTCGATCTTTGGACAAATTTGATGATTCACTTCATTTCTCTTCTTCTTGTCCAATCTTGAGGTGAATTTTGGTTGAAAATATTCACAAGATGCTATATCCATTCAGTTCTCTCATTGATTATGATCTTGTGAATTCTTCTTCGAATATAGCTCATCCAACTCAACCTCAAACTTGATTTTTGCTAATCTTAGATTTTGATCTCTCTAACCTCGGCAAAATACATCTTTCTTTAGGTGAAGAGCAACCATCATGCTTGTGATATATATTCAATTCAATAAGCACAACCTCTTATGAATTTTCTGTGAATAATCTCAAACACAAGAGGTCATTAGTAACACAAGCACTAGTTTCTCATTTAGCATCCCTTTGTATGTGTGGATGGTAAGTGGGTCACTAAATAAAGAAACCTCATAACATGGACTAAATCTCCCTTGATGTCTCATGCACATTCTTTTGAGTGGAATGGAAAGGTGAATGTGCATGATTGGTCAATAGAGCCCAAAGGGTAGATTTAAGCCATATTATGGTGAGTGACTAACATAAACAAATCAACTCCAAATCAACTCGAGAGAAAATACATCACATATGTTTGGATTGATTGCCTTCGTGTGAGAGCACACTCCTTTTTGAGAAACACATTCTCATTTAGTGAGACTACATAAATCACTTAGAGAAATGATTAGTCTCACAACTCTAGGCATAGAGTAAATTCCCTTTTTTGATAAGTGCTCTAAGTATTTAAATTTCTCACATAGCACTTTTATTCATTTAAGAACTTAGGATTTTCACTCTATGTCTAGGTCATGGCAACAATAGAATAATGGAATTAAAATATGCATGCCAAGAGATACTCACAACCATTGTAGCATGTAGATGCCCATAATATGAAAAGTAAGGATTTGGCAATCTAACATATGACAAGATTCCATGAAGTAGGAAGTTCTTGAGTTGTGAGTAATTAATGCCTTTGCTTTACTTGAGCATGATTCTTCATTCTTGGCCTTCTTCAAATATACTTGTATTTTGAAATATGAAAACCAAGAGTCCAAATCCTTCAACCAACTCATAGTATGCATGGTGACCATAAAGTTTCTTCAACTTAAAGTTCTTGATTTGAAGTCCACTGAGGAAGCTCAAGTCATCAATGTTGCTTTGAGTGGATCATGTTGTAAGATTCATCCATGGCTTGAACATATGTCGGTTGCTATTGTTGTTCGCATATGTGCGGCACTTTGCCTTCTAATGGCGCGACACTGCCCGTATCGAGAGATGTCCGGCCGGAATTAGGTGCAGCAACAGCTTGAGTACATCTCAACCATACATAGTTCTTCAAATGTCAACTCTCCACCATCATCAAGACCCGATCGGTGCAATCCAATATAATCCATCAAGACCAAATCGGTTCACTAAGAAACAAACCATTGGAAGAAATATTCATAACTTTTTGATTCCCAAAGGCTATGAAGGTCGATGAGGACTTGTTGGAAAGCTTATGAAGTCTAGTTTCTAGTTTCACCAGTGCTGATCTGTTTGCAAACTTCATTTGGGCTGTAGACCACTTTTAGTACAGACTTGTCAGGAAGATTTGCAGTCGACCACATGCTCAAATTTTCGTGCAAAACTGTACCAATTCACAATGTTTCTTGGTACATGCTGCACATGATGTGAAAGCTTATCAAGTTGACTTTCCAACCCAACAAACGGATTGTCATTTGGACTTCCCATGATGGAGTTATGATCAAATCATTAAGGATCGCAGAATGTCAATCAGCCTCACATGATGGTTCGTCATTTCCTACAACATAAATAAAATCTTGCTCTACTAGAGAGCCATTAAAAGCATCATATGGCAAATAATTTATTTAAACTTGAAGCACTCTTGTCACTCCTAATAATTCACAAACACACACAGATTTGTGAACTACTAGAGACTACACAAAGTCAAGTAACTAGCAAAGGGGTTAGATACTAGTTACCGAGGTGAATATGAGATATGAAATATTTCCATTGATTCATCTTCGGGTCAATCATATAAGAGAATACAATATGAATTGATTGATAGCTTGAGTGAATATTTTCAATCAACTTGCTCAAGCACCCTGAAGCTTCATATCACCTCAGTACCTACAACACTCATCAAGCACAACTTGGTGGCACCCAAACTAATTTGGGTCCATCAAGGTTAGTCCCAAGAGACTTAGGCATCCAAATGGCCTTTTTGTGCTAGCATGTGGTGAACCAATCACCTCTCTAGCACAAGTGTCATTTTTTGGCATCCTAAGCATATTTGAATCAATTGAAGAGTTGAGCTTAGGAGTGTTACCCAAGGACAATCCTTACTTAAATGTCCCTTTCTTCTACAAGTGTAGCATAAGGCGACTCTTGTTCTTGTTAGCCTTTTCTTTTTGCATTTTTGCTTGCTACCTTGTCGATGAGCATCTTTCTTGATGATGCCAAGTCTTCACACTTCATGTAGGGGCATAATGTAATCTCATGACCCTTCTCATTGCATCCATAGCACTTCCTCTTGCTTTTTCTTGTCTTGTTCTTTGGAAGTGTTGCTTGGTCATCAACCTTGTTGGAACACTTGAAGGCATTGTGTCCCATGCTAGAGCACTCGAGATGAGCTTTCTTCTTCATCTTCCTCTTTTGGATCTTGCTCATGCCCTTTCTTTCTTTCCTCAAGGGGCAATCTTTAACATGGTGATCCTCCTTCTTGCACTTGAAGCAACCGGAGAGAGTCGTCTTTTGATTGATGTTGCACCTTGATGGCCTTGGAAGCTTTGCCATCATGCCTTGGTATCTTTGTTATGAGCTTAGTCTGATCAGGAGACAAATTGGTAGCCTTCCCATTTTTGCGGGGCGCGGCACTGCCGCTCGTAGGATGCGGCACTACCGCGATCGATGCTTGGCCGAATCGTGAATCTGCTCCTTCCTCTCAAACTGCACACATCCAGATCCATTCACCATTTTCTTACCAATTGTCTTGGCTTCTTTTGTGTGTCCAAGCTCACTTTTGATCATCTCATTGAGCCTAGCAATCTCTTTACTCATAGCGTCCATATTTGCAAGGTTAGTGGCATAAATATTCAAATCAAGATCGAAGCACTTTCCACAACCTTGGCTAATGGAGGAAGTAGAGGTGTCCCTTGCGGTAGAGAGATGTGAGTTGCTCTCCTAAAGAATACTATATTGCAACTCAAGTTCTTTGTGCTTTTTATCTAAGACACAATACTTTTCATTGAGAGCAATATTGGCTTTCTTTGTGAGAGCATGATCTTTTTGCTCATTGGCTAGGCCATTGCGCAAAGAGGTCAGCTCACTCCTTTCTACTACATGAGCTTCTTTGCTAGCAACATACAACTTTTCAAGTTTGAGGAGATCTTCATCTCTAGTTGCTAGCTCGGCTTGAACACTCTCTAAATCCTTCATTAGCTGAGAGATGAAGAGTTTGGTCTTAGGATCTAAATTTTTAACAGCATCATCAATTTCTTCATCACTAGATACATCATCACTAGAGCTATCACTAAGATCACTACTAGAGATGTCACTAGGAGGTGGAGAGGGTTTGGCTTTTGATTTTACCTTCTCACCTTTTGCCATGAGGCACACATGAGATGTGAGATAGAGAGTAGTGCCTCTAGCTAGGTGAGGTGGATTCATAATTTGGCCCCCACCAATCATAAGCTTCTTCTTCCTTCAAAATGTTAGTTTCACAAGAACTAGAGGAAGTAGAAGCACCACATGTATAAACATTGTTCTCACCAACCATTTCATTACCATCCTTTAAGTCATGTGTTGGCGAAGAAGTGGATGTGGCATGATCAATTATGCCTTTTGGGAGAATCACTTGAGGCTCATCATTTGTTGGTGAAGTTGAGCACTCCTCAAATGATTCTTCCAATGAGCGGCTGCTCTCATCACACTTGGACTTGCCATATCTTTCTTTAAGTGTAGTCCAAATGATATGGGCATCACCAAGTGGTTCTTCATCTCCAAATATGACATCATCTAAAACATCTTCACTCAAAGCACTAAACAAAACAGTAGTAGCTTGAGCATTGTAATGATGTAAGTATTTCACTTCCTCTCTAGATAGATAGTCCAAATCATCACTAGGAGGTGAAATGCTCACATCAACAATCTGCTCTATATGAGGACCCATAGCCCTAAAAATATCGAGCACACTAGCAGACCAAGATGCATAGTTTGAGCCATCGAAAAGTAGAAGTTCTAGAGATATTCCTCCTCACTTGTCGACATCGTTCTCTCAAGGCGGTTAAGCCCGAAATTGAGAGCCTAAAAAATACCACTTGTAAGGACCTTGTTGTCGAAGATGGCCTAGGGGGGTGAATAGGCCTACAAAAATTTCAGCCCAAACACACAAGTTAGGACTAAGGCCTGAACTATCTCCCTGAGGCCGAGGAGTCCTATCAGCTCAAACTTGGTGAAGATAATGATGAGATACCCGAGAACGATCTGCAAAAAAAGTTCAGCTTGAGATCTTATTAGAAAGTCGAGCGGCACCGCTCGCTCGCCAAGCGGCACCGCCGCCCAAGCTGCGAATCAAGGTTAGCTCACGGTTCAAAATCTACCCAACGAAATTTAGATCGGTTAAATTCCTTAGCTTCCTGGAAGGGGTAAGAGCAGATCGAGTGCTACAACAAGTAGATCGTGAGCCACAAAGTAAATCGACCTCAAACCCTAAAGTTTCTCAACAACAACAATATATGCATGCAAAGTAAAAAGTAGAGTAAGCACAAGAGACACAACGATTTTTCCCGTGGTTCGGCGTCACCACCAAGGCTGGCCTAAGTCCACGTTGTTGAGGTATCCACACAAGGATTGGCTTGCCACAAAGGCTTGCCTTGCCCTCGTTCTCAAGTCAAGAGAGTTAACTCTTGAGATGAGGGGTGTTTCAATAAGAAGTAGGGGTGATAACAAAACGTCCCGGGAGCGACCACAACAAGATGGAAGCTTAGGGGCGACGCCTAGCCGGCTAGGAGCAAAGCTCCAAGAGTAACAAACACAATCCCACTGGCTGAACGCGAATCAAGTGCTCTTGGAGATGAAGAACAGGTTGGAGGCTCTATTGCAGTTTGGAGTCTCAATCTCTCAAAGGATTGGAGAGGAATCGAAGGGAGAAGCTTGAGGGGCTCCAATGGTGAGTGAGGGAGAGAGAGAGCAGCTCTGGTGGCACTTGGGAAGGGAATGGTCGAGGTAACCGTTGGAGGGGACGAGGAATATGTTAAATACCTCCTCAAGTCCCAACGGTCAGATTATGAGCGGTCTTGCCGCTTCGCTCGAGCGCACCGCTGCTCGAGCCAAAATAGTAAAGATGGAAAAGTGTTGAGCTAGCTGTCTTGGTGAAGGTATGAGGATGTATTGGTCAAAAAGATTGAGCACTTGGTTGCACATAAAAGCTTGTGCATTGTATCCCCCCCCTTTATAGTACGGCTTTTCCTAAACTCAATTTCAAAACATAAAGGAATGTAAATCTTCTCTCGAGCATAGAGCCATCATCACTTGCAATTGGGGGCTCTTTGCATATACATAACATCCTCAATCATCTTTGTCTCTTCTCTTTGAGCCGAATATGTCTTGAGCATGTGACTTGAACCACTTCCATACATATGAGTTCATTTTCATGGCTTCAAGTCACTTCCACTAATGATTTGATTCTCAACGCAATATGACTCCTCATAGCTTGATTAGTTCCTCGACTAAATGCAAGTACTCTCTTCTTCACCTTAGCCATGGTACCTCGGTCCCAAGCCATCGCTTGCCCTTCACCTTTGCTTAGTACCTCGAAGCCCTTTCCTTGCTATCTTCACCTTATCAAGACATACTTAAGTCACATCACATTAAGCATCCATTGAATAACCATTTCTTCAATATTGTGATCCTTGCTTGAATATCTTCTAGATATGAGTGTTGAAATCAATCAAGCTCTGGGTTTGACTCACATAGAGACATATATGGATCAACATCAATATTATCAAGCCAATTCATGATTCCTTATATCCTCTTTATTTTGGCTTGACATTCCTAACACTCACTTCAATCTCTGTCTTCACACTTCTAGCTTGATCATATCAATGCAAAGTGATGTTCCAAATCTTTATCCATACAAGCAACTAATATAGAGAACCTCTTATATATCCGTTATGCATTGTCTCCTTTGTCATTTACCGTTGCTTGATATATCTTCACTTATGCACTCTTGATTCATTCTTCAGACCTTGATCAACACTAGTTCATTGTCCAACTCTTCTTGTTCATGCAAAGCAAGCCATCATAGAGACCAATCTACGCAACCATCAACTTATGTCTCATTTTCCATTTGTTAAGTATGCTTGCTTGTACATGATACTATGATATCCCACAACTTAGAAGCCATTTCATTGATTCCATTTGCATTGTTGTCTTTTTGCTTGAACTAGATTGTTTCCCTAATCCTGCAACACAACAATATATAATTTGGCCTTTGCTTCAACAATATGTGGAATACCATCAAGTTTGCTTACTTGTTGAACCTTGGATATACTTCGCTAAATACACAATCCACAAGTATATGCAATAGACTCAATTTCTGTTCAACACTTGGCAAACTTATTAGACCTTTAATTATGTTGTCACTCAATTCACCAAAACCCACTAAAGGGCTAGATGCACTTTCAGCCCTTAGTATTGGGCAACCTTGAACATGACTAGGATTAGAACAAATTCCAGGGTAGGAGATCTGATCTGATTGGAGGCTATGAAAGGTCTAGTAAGCATGTCAACCATTTGATTTTGTTCTCTTCTGATCTTCCTACAATGTTGGATGCAATTACTTGAGTGAACGGTTTGATTCTCCAATCCGGAGGACTAGAGAGATCAGAGCTGTTGATGAAAGTTACCAACTATTGGTTATCTGACAACATGTTAGCATTGTGAATTTGCATATGGTTGAAGAGTGATGCTGCTAGCGCCATTGCAGCCGCTTCAGCCATGAGCACCGAGGAAGACATCTGTATTGCAACTTTGACAAAGATACTTAAAGGTGGCTGAGTTTCAGTATCAACTATAAAGATGCCAATCCCTGCATCCGTGGGAGAATTATGATAAGAGTATGGAAGCGTGGACGCATCAGTGTAACACCGAGGACCTTGAAGAGAGGTTGGAAGTTCAACAAAGGCTTGAGTCGTTGCCAACTTGCAAATTTGGGTCTGACCTGATGGTAGTAGCCTGCTCATTTAGTGCGGCAAGAGATGGGACTGCATGTGAGAGGTCGCCGCCTTGTGTACCTACAACGGAGACCAATTCCTTCTTTGGAACATATTGTCATTTCTAGCTTTCCAAATGTACTAGAGAGTGAAAAGGGCCTTGCAAAGAAGGCTATTTGAGGGTTAGTAGTGAAGAGAGTGGGCAGAGCAAGGTGCACTCCATCTTCTGTTCCATTAAGATCATCACTAATAATAGGGGGATTAGAAGTTGCCCAAACTCTTTTTGGCAGAGAACAAAGAAAAAACAGGTGTACATCATTTTCCAGCTGGCCACAGTAGGTGCAATTTTTATCAATGTGTTGGGAGAACCGACCTGCCCTCTCACAGGTTGCAAGAGCTCTACGAATAAGACGCCAGGCAAAAGCTTTAAGAATAGGTGGAATATGCTTTTTGATTTCCATACCTTTTGTAGGATGACATTTACCTCTTGAGAAATGCTTCTGGATCCATGTTCAAGAAGGGTGGTAGATTCCATGTTGGAGAGGTTGGGGTAGATGGATTTGTTGGTGCAGATCCCGTTGGTGGCCGGTGTCATCAAGATTATGGTTGGAATGCCTGAAACTATACCACACGCACCTTAAGTTGAACCATGATTCTTTAAAAGGGAAATAGAAATGGAAAAAAAGAATGCTAGGATTCAACATGTCCTGCACTTTTCGTTGTAAGCCATTTGCCTTTGTAGAAATGATGATAAGAGTTTGTTCGAAACACGGGATTTTTATTGAAGTTACACAAAAATTAGCTTATTTTTGAATAAAAACATAATAAATCAGCTTATTTTCACATAAAAACATAAGAAATATTTTTATTTTCATTTTTGCCGTGTTCCAAACATGCCAAAATTCCTATTCGAGAATGCAGGGAGTAATAAAAAGCCAATTGCATTATATTTTACCATCAGGTCGATAAAGAACGGATTAACGGTCTCCGCAATGAATTGAATAATATAATCACGCGATTCTAGGCCGTAATCGCGCGCGACCCATCAACAGATCAGATCATTATATTTAAAAATCTACAAATCTAAAGGAAACGATTTTGCACAAACAAAGTACGAAGAATCCAAAAGGGGTCCCCAGAGTCCATCTATCGGTCTTTCCCTCTCCACAAGCTTCTTCTTCATCTTCTCCCGTCCTTCTCTCTTTCCCTTCACCACTTTCTTGACCCTTCTCTCTTTCGACTCTCCCCCCACCCCGTAGGGACGGAAAGCTGCGAGCTTTCTCTCTCTACCCCAGGGACAAGGAAGGAAGGCAGCTGGCACAGTCTATTGGCGCTGGGGGCCGGGCCGGCAACTGACTAGGGTCGAGAACTCGGGTTCTTGGAGGGCGGCGGCGGCGGCGGCTGGTCGGTCCATGGCGGCACAGCGGGGGAGAGCTGGGGCGGCAGCTCCCGCTGAGAGGCCCCCTCAAAGCCCTAGAGGCAGACATCCACCACGCCAACGCCATGTAAGCATCCATACCTGTCGCCCCCCTGCCCTGGATTGTGCGCTATTTTGGGCATTTCTCGCCTCGGTTTTGCCTTGGATTAGATATTTCTTATGACTGAAATTGGGGAAAGTGCCCAGTTTGAAAAAGGCCGTAATTTATTCTCGACTCCCAGCGTAGGGTAGCAATTTAGTAAATTCATTCACTCCAATTAATCAAGGAGAGAGTAATTTGGCGAGTTCACCTGCGGTTATGCAGGAATCCATCAGGGAAAAATACAATCGGTATGTTGGCCAGCCATAATCCGTTGCATTTCTGAAGAATGCTGCTTTGGCTTAACGATTTTGATTTTTTTTTTTTCTCTTCTAATATATGCTGTGATGATTGTTGGTTATTAGGCTGGACGGTTTCAACTTACTACCGGTTTGCAAATTCCAGGGCAGATGCAGTTCAGAGGAATTATGGTGGAGCATGTGTGCAGATGAGGCTGTCATTCAGCTCCCTGGCCCCATTCTTTTTGTACTTCATCCAATGGCTCGACTGCGGCTGCTGTTATGCCCTTCCCAGCTATTTAGGGCTGTTTCACATTCTCATATGCAAGGTAGAACTGCAGTATGGACTTCTGGAATTTGGTGGACCTCTTATATATTTGTTTTTCTGTATGTACAGGAGGCCTGGGTTTCAGGCATTAAAATCATTATTTATGCTTTGTTTATGCAGGTTTATGCTGATGGAGATAGCTCAGTGTCAACATATGAAAGGCGGGCAAGCCTTAGGGAATTCTATGGTAAATTTCTAGCGTATATGGGCATTTTGTGACCTCCGCGTCAATCTGCTTTGGACTTGAATTCTCATAAGCTTCTTGCATTGCAGCAATTATCTATCCTATTCTGCAGCAGCTTGAGAGTAGTTTGATCGAGAGGGACCTGAAAAGGGAAGGGTCGATGCAAAGATATAGTGAGTAGGAGGAGGATGGAGGATTGGAAAAGGCTTTCTGGTAAGGATCTGGAAAGGGAGGATGAATGTGGGATTTGCATGGAGGCATGCACCAAGATGGTCCTGCCTAATTGCAGTCATGCAATGTGCATAAAGTGCTATAGGGACTGGTAATTACCTTTCATAATCTTTATTATCTGTATGCGAATTTGAACAGGTTTATGCAATTTGGAACGGATTTTGAGTCTAATTATAGCGCAGCATTTTAATTGTTTAATTAATAATACAATGTCTGTCCATGTGTTGCTATAACTTTTGTTGCTTTCTATTGATAGCTTTGCTTAATGTTATCTTGTTGTTGGTATAGGTATAAGAGATCAGAGTCTTGCCCTTTCTGCCGAGGAAGCCTCAAAAGAATCCGCTCAAGAGACCTTTGGGTGCTTACAAATTACAATGATGTCATTGACCCTGCATTTGGAAAGAGAGAATGTGAGGCATTTCTATAGTTATATTGACAGCTTGCCCTAATACTTCCTGATAGTATTTTCTTTTTCTATTACGATTATCTACTATAATGCGGAAGCATCATACATCAAATGTGTAAATTGTGATAGTAGATGAAACCCATAGATGAATCGTCCTCACTTCACTTTGACCACATGCATGTGTATTTACTCACAGGGTACTAATGTAACATTAATGCAACCGAGAATGAATGAAATTGTTAGGAGATATTCATTATACTGTCAAGTGAATGCCTTTTCAATTCTTTCCACCGTGCCCACATCATGGTAGATAAAAAAATCTCTTAATTTGGACCTGTCTTTTTTTTTTTTTTTTTTTTTTTCCCTAGGTCTCTCTGAATGAAGTTACCCGGTTTTCTGTTCATTTTTCAATAATGTATTGTTTTAATTGTATCAAGCAAATGCATCCTGACATGAACTAGTTTTTTAGCCAAGCATTAATTATTGACACAGATTATTACATTTTATCGTTTTGGAATATACCAAATGTTTATTTAGAACTACAAGAGCAGATAAAGGTAAACTCTGGTTTGTTATCAAATTGATTGGACTGAATGAAGAAACAATACTGTATCTGTGTCTATAAATTCAGTCATACCTCCAAGGTCCAAGCACTTGAGAACAGTCTTATACAGTACTTCCAAAGTCCTCTGCTGGAATAACGCAGCTGTGCATCTGCGATGCGATCTGGTAGAATGTATAGATACGGTTGGATTTGTGGCAATTTAATGTTTTCTTCAGGAACTGTGTTTTCATGGTTGTCAAACGTCGACAACAGGGTGCGCTTCTGATTCAGTGAGATCTTTCTTTGATCCTACGTACTGTATATCGTTTTCTTAATTTGGTTTTGTTTTCCTTTGCGCAAAAAGGGATGAAAACTGGAAAGGGAAGGTCTTTTACATCCTTTTTTTTTCTTTCTAAAGAAGCATGATTGATCATTACTTGTAAGCATGCCTATGCTTTGAGAAATATCATCATTTTAGAAGTGAAATTAAAGTCATGGTTCACTTACAAACTTAATTAATCTGATATATTACAAATCACCTTCATATGTCATCAGAATACATTAGTCTTGTTTCTTTTCTAAACGGATAGTATTTATTTATTGCCTATGAAAAATTGATAATATAGATTTTTTTAACAAATAGTAGCCGGTATAAACTCTATGCGATGGGTAAAAAGCAGCCAAAAGCATGCCGCCCTATAAATTCATAAATTGACCTCTTGCTAATCGAAGCATCACCGTTTGATCAGGTCCTGCTTGACAACCTCTACAGACTCATCCGAGGGCCACGCATGTTCCTTGTATGTTGTTGGTGCAGTGGGTAGCAAATTGTGAGCTTTTGAAGCATGAGGCTCAAAATAGGGGTGGGTCAACCTTAGGTTGAACCCGCAACCGAACCACATATCCATTTCCTGTCCAAAGGAGTACGGGGGCGATCCATTAAGGCCTGGTTCGGTCAGGGCTGGAATGGTATGGAACACGGCCCGTTCCGCCTGGATTCATTAGGCCTGGAATGAAATCAGACCATTTCAGGCCTTTCCACCCCTTTTTTCGCTAGATTGGATCCACACCCTAGGGACACTTGAAATTGATCCAGATCAGGTTTTCAATGATCCACTAGCATCCACTCAATCCGGCCCAGGAAAGAAAACAGGCCCGTTTATAAATTGGGAAAAACCGAACGAGGCCTAATTAAGTTTCTAGCATGCGGTGCACCGGTGGATAAAATGGTTCGATCCAATGCATGTGTCCGTGATCTGCCTGCCTGCCGGAGCTAACGTGTACATGGAGATTCAAATTACAAGCATGTGTTGTTATCAAAAAAAAAAAAAAAAAATTACAAGCATGTGTATGTACATACCAAGTGGAGATTCAAATAACGTGTACGTACATTACAAGCACGTGTACGTACATACCAAGTGGAGATTTCGTGCATCATTTAAATAGAGAATAAGGAATATATATTTTAAATGGTTCCATATACTCCATAAACGTAACAAAGCTACTCCCTCCGTTCCAAAATTGTAGTTCACTTTTGACTTTTCTAGATATATTGATTTTGCTATGCACCTAGTTATACACTATGGCTAGATACATAACAAAACAAATGGATGCAGAAGTTCAAAAATGAATCTACAATTTGGAACGGAGGGAGCATAAGCTAAGATGGCGAAAAAAGGCTGTGTAGTAACTGTAACTAGTTCAATAAATAAAAAGTTCTATGCTTTGGACAACTTTATAATTGCAGCTGAAATGGCCACAATGCACTTATATTTTTTAAAAAATATTAATACTATATCCCAAACAAAATGTATTATAATTGCAGTTAAACTGAATTGTGGTGTTATATAGTTGCTATATATTATACAATTGGAAGTATGTGGTGTTATACATGCCAGATACTAGGATTTAGGAGTCTGGGTTAAAAAAAACTGACACTCTTCTACATTTTGAATACCCAAACCTAAATTTCTGGGCCCGCCACTGCTTGGACTTCAGGGGAAAGGCAAGCTCCTCCCTCAGTTCACAACTTCTCAAAGCATGCAAGGTCACACTGCATTAAATTACAAGTTCTGAACAACAAGAGGTCAAAAAGAAGAAAAGAAAAACTAGCCATCCACTACTGCAGCCTTGTAACAGACTTGACATGGTTTAAATTACAACTTCCCAAAGCCTTGATATGGGCATGTGTGTCTTGCACTATTGCAGCCTTGTAACAGACTTGAAATGGTTTATTGTTTCCTGCTGCTAACCTGCAAATGAACTACAAACAATTCATAGAGACAAGAGACCAGCTGAACAGGCTGTTCCATTGAATTGCAATTCTCATCAGTGTAATGACAATTTTCAAAAGTATAAGTATTAATATTATATCCCAAACAAAATGCATTATAATTGAACAAGTTGTTCCATTGAATTGCAGCTGAAATGGCCACAATGCACTTATATTTTTAAATAAGGCTCCAGCGAGCATTCTGATTAATCCTGAATCCTGGTACCTGACCATATCCATTAGGCTCAGTTTCAGCAATCAGACAGCTTCAGCAATCAGCATGCTCTTCCATCCCTCCGTGCTAGTCAACACTCCAACACAAAGCTAATGGGTGCACCACCACCACTAAAGCAATGAAACAGAAACAGATGAAATTTCATAGAACCATTTCAAGATCCTATCAGTGCGTTTCAGTAATTTAAAAGCTGCACACTACCCATGGCTCCCATTATATTTTTCATCATTAAGGGAAATTATGGTATTTTCTAGAAGACCATGACCCCCTGTTTTAAATATAGCTAGCTATAGCTGCGCGAGAGGTACGACGCTAAGCTATTAAATCTTTTTCCGCTATGACAATTTCGTACTAATTTGCTACTAATTTGATATTTTGGGGTTTATGGTTTGACAATTTCATACTAATTTGCTACTAATTTGATATTTGGGGTTTAGGATTTGACAATTTCATATTAATTTGATGAAATTTAATTGGTATTTGCTGCTTATCGGTTATCATTTGCTACTAATTTGATATTTTGGACAACCAAACTTTCATTAAACATGTTATAATGTTATGTTGTAATATTGTTTAAACTTGTGGACCATTAGAAACATATTTATGTTCATCAAATTTCATATTTTCTATGTTTTTTGCTTTGATTATTGGTGTTTTTTTATATTTTTTAGAAAAACGCTTTTCGACATAACCGTTATAGCTATGCTATAGCTGGCGTAAGCTTCCGAAAATTGCCGCTATTTTCCATAGCTAGCTATTAAAAACAGGGGCCATGGCGTAACCATTTATAATTGAACTCCAACATAAAGCTAATGGTGCACCACCACCACTAAGCAATGAAAGAAGATAAATAAATCACACCCATTGTAGTGTATTTCAAACACGAATAGCAGCAAGCTACAAAGATGAATTGAACAGTAAACAGATGGGGGACTATGAGACATGGTAACCATTACAAATATTATGAAAGGAAAGTCAAAAAAACCATATGCAGGATGGTCATTTGGTCTACCTAAATTAGCACTTAACAAGCTACTTGGTATAGTAAAATTTAGCCTAGCTAATAGGTGTTAGCCATTAATAATCATGGTCACCAATCAAAGCATTGTCATACAAAAGCAGAGGACAAGGTAAGGCGTCCCATTTAATCACATACTTCAATTTTCGGAGAATAATAGTACATTTAGTACTGAACATGCATGCACATTCAGTCAAGAGACAAGCACATTCAAGTCTGCAAAAAAAAAAAAAAAAAAAAAAAAAAAAAAAAAAAACAGGTTCCAAGTGAACCTGAATATTCAATAAGTGAACTACCGTTTCAGAGGCACTATCCAGAGGCACACAAAAACATAAAAAGCACACATAGATTGCAGCAACATACAAGAAAGGAAATTCAGAGTCAAAGAATCTCACCTTATTCATTGCTTTCATCGATAGGACAACGATCAATCGACTCCATACTGAATTTGGTTGAACCAGAAGCACGGAACCAGTCCTGTAAGCACATTAACTCCTCCACAGTCTTTGGAGATAAGCGGCTTCGAAAATCTGAGATAAGTCTCTTCACATGGCTGAATGCTGACTCGGATGCAACTGATGAAGCAGGGGCCACCAAAGCATCTCTAGCCATTCGGGACAGAGTTGGATACTCCAGCGCATTGCTCCTCCACCAACCCAGGATATCGAATCCATCACTTCGCGGTATGGCTGGTTTTGATAAGTAAGATTCTAGCTCAGAAGGTACCTCATTGGTAGGTTGGGTATTGAGATTGACATGGTTATCTCAATCAGCGTATTGTGATTGTCCTCCTTGAGACCATTTTGAACACAGGATTTAAGCTTGACACAAACCTTCTAAAACCATCATAGTCCACAACAGCCAGAGGAAATCCATGAAGAGATATCATTCGAACCAGCTCTTTCCTAGAGGTATCTTGGTTAAATCTCCAATCTTTTAAAGCTATTCCCTCTGTAGACATGAAAGTAGACTTTAGTTGATTGACAACTCGATTCACACTCATCCTAGATTTGCACCACCTCAAGTGTGTGGACATAGCACTGGTTCCCGCTCCACACTTAGCACTAATATCTGTGTTGTAGTGCACACACTGTCCTTTGGTGACGACAGCGCCAACACAGATTTTTGTGAATTCCTCCCAACCTTTGATCTGAACTGTCTATTTTCTTCACCATGCAGGAATCCATCAATCATCTGTGGCTCGATTACCCCCTCAACAGTATAACCTCTATCAAAGTCATCTGAATCTTCACCTCCATAAGCATGCTCCGACCAACTGTTGACACCTGTTATAGCATAAAATTACGAGTCAACTAAACTTGAAAAAGGACTTAAAATGAATAACAACATAAGTTTAGGGGTTTAACTAACATAATTCCACGAGCTTTGGTGATTTATATATTTTCAGGGACTTTATAGATAATTGCAGAGAATAATGGAGAAAGTTCCAGAATATACAAGGCATATGAAGACCAGACTTGTCCGTGAAACAACTCAACCCGAAAAGTGAACTAAAACATTCTAGAAGATACCAGAGGACACCAGAATAGACGAGACGATGAGGTGGCAAGCCAGCCTGGCGCCCGCCAATGCCACCCTGGCGGCCGCTAGGTGGGGTCCCCCTGTCAGCCTTCCCTTTCTAGGTCGGTTTACTACCGACTTTGAGGTTGTATCTACACCGTTGCCAAGGTCGGTTTGATCCAAGGGTTCACGTTCATCGCCAAGGCCTATATAAGAAGACCCCCTACCCCCAAGGCTAAACCTTAATTCATTCTATCTCATTCTATTCATTATTCTCTTAGTTGTAGAGGTGTCCCAATGTAAGGATAACCTCTCTCTAAGGGATTAGTGAATTAGAAGAAGATTAGAAGAGGATTTTTGTGAACTCCTCCCAACCTTTGATCTGAACTGTCTATTTTCTTCACCATGCAGGAATCCATCAATCATCTGTGGCTTGATTACCCCCTCAACAGTATAACCTCTATCAAAGTCATCTGAATCTTCACCTCCATAAGCATGCTCAGACCAAGCTGACACCCTCACCTGTTATAGCATAAAATTACTAGTCAACTAAACTTGAAAAAGGACTTACAATGAATAACAACATAAGTTTATGGGTTTAACTAACATAATTCCACGAGCTTTGATGATTTATATATTTTCAGGGACTTAATAGATAATTGCAGAGAATAATGGAGAAAGTTCCGGAATATACAAGGCATATGAAGACCAGACTTGTCCGTGAAGCAACTCAACCCGAAAAGTGAACTAAAACATTCTAGAAGATACCAGAGGACACCAGAATAGACGAGACGATGAGGTGGCAAGCCAGCCTGGCGCCCGCCAATGCCACCTTGGCAGCCGCCAGGTGGGGTCCCCCTGTCAGCCTCCCCTTTCTAGGTCGGTTTACTACCGACTTTGAGGTTGTATCTACACCGTTGCCAAGGTCGGTTTGATCCAAGGGTTCACGTTCATCGCCAAGGCCTATATAAGAAGACCCCCTGCCCCCAAGGCTAAACCCTAATTCATTCTATCTCATTCTATTCATTATTCTCTTAGTTGTAGAGGTGTCCCAATGTAAGGATAACCTCTCTCTAAGGGATTAGTGAATTAGAAGAAGATTAGAAGAGGATTAGCCATGTAATTAGAAGTAGATTAGTCATGTGATTAGAAGTAGATTAGATCCAATTTAGATCTAATCAAGAGTAAAGGAGAGTTGAACTATACTTTAGTTCTGGAGATGTCTCTGAGTTTGGTATGTTTCATATCTTATCTTTGGATGACTTGTGATTTATATATTTATCTTCTCTATTTACTTCTATACCTTTCATATATGGTTAAGTATAGTTGTTATATTATTGCATGGGATCTCCGCTCGTATTGAGGACTTTAGTTATTCTAGGTAGCTAGAGTAGTAATTGATAGTGTAGACATGGTGTCTAGACTAGAGGTTACCTGAGATTGCACCCAACCCCACGGATAGTTTGTGGTAGCCCCAGGTGGTGACAGCCCTGATGGCCGATGTATTCCACCACGTTCGGGTTGGTGTTTGGTGGACCTTGCCAAACCTTCCTAGCCCCCTTCTCATCCCTTTCAAGGTGGCTAGTGCTTTGGTGTCCCAAAGTGTTATGGTATAATTGCTATCATAGAACCTAAGTAATAGAGAAGTATCTAGGAATCTTGATCTCTCCCTTTGACCTCTTGATTAGTTTAGTTATTCTTTGATACTTTAGGTAGGTTATTATTTTATGCATTGACATTTACTTATCCTTTAACAATTACTCCCCTCACTATAGTCTAGTGGTTTACTGAGTTAGTGGATACATGATTGTGACTTATTAGAATGCTTTTAGACAAAGCTTCCCCGTGGATACGATACTCTAGAATACTCATCCTAGGGAAAAGCTACAATGGTAGGTGTTACGTAAACTGCGAGAATCCTTCATATTCTTTTAGCACTTAACAAATGCCAACAAGCTTTTTTTGGCGCCCGTCTTGGGGAAGCAATTGGCCTAAAGATTCTAATGATGATCATGATGTGCGCTAAGTTAGTATATCACTAGCTTTAGTAGGATTACCCTTGTTCTGTTGAGTTGTGGAATAGACGGGGGACAAAAGATGTTGCGACCTTCCGACAAGATTCCACAAGAAAAGAAAAACAAAAAAAAGAGAAGAAAGATTGAAGAACCCGGGGTGCTCGATCATTCAAGATTCATCTCACGTTCGAACTCTTTGTCTCAAGGTATGTTTTTTAGTATATATAAAATATTCTAACCATGTATAGATTGAAGAAGAAGTCGCCCGTCCAAAGAATTCTATGAAAACATCTCAAGTGACGTACATAGAAGCTACACATCGTGGTAAGTATGATCAATAAAGGTGAGAAAGTCTTGCTCATGGACTATAAATTGATTGAGTAGTTATCATTTAATTTCTTGCATTGCATTGCATGCTTACGATCAATTCATGCATTCACTCTGCTTAGTTTATGTTTTATCATAGTAAATCCATTGCATGTTTAGTTCTTTGCATATATCCATATCATTTAAAAAAAAAAAAAAAAAAAAAAAAAAAAAAATCCTCACCATGATCATGCTCTTTCGTCTCTAATTGGATAAATCTCTATAGTGCTTTGATGCTACTTTTATCTATTATAGTAATCTTTGGTTTGGGAGTATTGATCATACTTCCATAGGCTTTTAAATTAAAAAGTGGTGCTTAGGTTAAAATACCTTCCTTAATTGAATTAGACATGGAGTCTAGTTTAGTTATTGAATTAATAATTGCTTGCGTAGACATTGGATATTTTGTGTTGACTAACCCATGTAGAGAACTATCAAATCCAATCAAATCCAATTTGGGTAAGTTAAGAGATGAACTCAGATCGAGAGATGAAGCAAGGCATCGATGAACTCCAACCTTGTGCAAAAGACACGACTCATTCATCATTCATGGAAGAATTGTAAGTATCAAATATCATTCACTCGTCTTTTTTACTACAGGTTACCTTTGCCTTGATCCACGTGCTAGAGTGTAGCCACAAACAAAATGAGTTATAAGACTTGATACATAAAATGCTGTGCTAAAGAACCACCTTTTTTCATTAGCATAGATGAAATCATATAAACCTTGGACAACAACCCCTGCAATAACCATGTTGTATATTCCCTCGGGTATGTGTCCACTAATATTTTGCGAGAAAAAAGAATCTGTGCTATGTTTATTCAATCAAGAAGAGTGTCATACAACATGATCTAGAAGAAACTCTCACTTTCGAGAAGTGAATGGACAAAGCAACAAGCCACAAGAACATTAAAGACAGGTAAGTGAATATAAAATTCATATTTGTATACAACTCTGTCTTATGTTCGATTAAATATATATATATATATATAAATCTAAACACATGAAGGCTCTAAAAAAAACAACAACATGTTCCTAGGACAACTTCCCTTCGGGTATTCTTGGTCACTAAACTTGCGGGAACAAAGGATGAACAACGTCTAAGGACATGGTGATTGCAACACACGATTAGGGGCGATTCAAAGATTCACACTTGAAGTGCCAAGTGATAGGAAGGCTCAAGCATGGGGGAGGAAGGTCGACTCCTCTAAAGATCATCCGACATACTCCTCCTTTACTCAAGCTCCGTCACTCGACATAATGGTTTTGCAATCCCTCTACTCACTATTACTTTGTCTCTGTAAGTTTGTTTGGTTAATAAATGTCATACATCAAAATCAAACTTAAGATATCATAAAATTTCCAACTAGAGAGAAAGTAATGGTGAGCTTATAAAATATCCAATCAAAACTTCTTACGGCATAAAAGCAACCTTAAGCTCCATGACAGGTTCTACCCTTGTTTACAATTACTTATATTCCTTCGGGTATCTGTTTGTCAACTAATATTACAGGAATAAAATCATGAGAGGAGCAAAAAGGTCTAAGCACAATTTAAAGACAAGAAAGAAAGGACGATGTAATAAAGGAGACAAGTGAGGAACAAGATACACAAAGAGGCCAAAGAAGGAAAGCTTCGACGGAAGAAAAGGACCACCACAAGGTGTTATGGTCTTTGTCACATTCTAATAATAATGTAACATCTTGAGGTAAGTTGTCATTACTTAAGCTTTACCTAAAGTATGGCATGTTCATAAATAAAGAATAAAACATGTTAGAGTAACAACCTTGTCGATCCAACTTCATTCGCTCAACGTGTTTGTTTCTTTAGTTGTTCCTATTACCATTCTCTTGATCTCTTAGTCCTCATCTTGTAAGCCAAAATATTGCTTACCTTGCTCTGGAAGAATCATAATCATGCCTTTGGTGTTTAGATAAGAAAACCCTCCAAGAGTCAACGAGCTTGATTTGATTTGTCGAATGTTTTAATCACAAACAATCATGCTCAATCTTCGATCTTGTCACTCAAGACAGGTTTAAGAAAAGCATATAATAAATCAACTCTATCTTGTTTGATGTGTCTATGGTTAGAGAAGAATGAATGAAGTTTTGGTTCTACGTTGGTGTTTTCCCACCAACGAGCCCATGCACTTGATCTTTACCTTGATTTTTGCAAGTAGGACACACTCCGAGCAAAAAGATGGAGGAGTCTATCGGTTTCTCCAAAATTCAACAAGTGAATATCTTACAAGCATGCACACTAAACAAGACGCTGCCTACATCAATGTTTCACTCCAAGTCATATGGCAAAGAAAATGGGTGACGTTGTCCTTCACCATCTCAAGGAGCACAACCATCAAGATCGGATAATACACTCAAGGATACAATAAGGTAAGGAGTCTCGTTCGGAGGACTTAAACCACTGAACTCTCGCCGAAAAGGTAAGATCGGTAGTTATCCATATTTATCTCCTTGCATTGCATAATTATTTTTCTTTAGCATATTTACATTATAGCACTAGCCTTGCATTTGAAAAGAAAAATATAAATATTTATTTGTTGCATAGACATGAAAAACTTTAAGCCCCATGTGAGTAATTTTGTTGTGTGTAACAACTCACAAGAATATTTACTGTGGTGGCATAAAAATAAAATAAATATGCATGCATCATCATTCTTTATTTTTGCATAGAAAATCCAAAAATATTTATCTTTGCTGAACTATTGTCTTAAAAGGAATAATCCTAATCTTTGGCAACAAGAAGCAACGTGGCTAACCCCTAACGCTTAATCGAGTTCCACTAGCTTTGTTGTCTATTTGAGTTCAGCAGAATTTCAAGGAAAAGAGACATGACACATATGGTGTCCAGCATTAAAGAAGATCAATCAACCACCATCACTATCTATCTCTACTTCCAACTATCAAGAACATCAAAGACTATGTCAACATCCGGCTTGGGGAGTGCAACCCCCCATTATCGAATAAGTATCTTATTATCTATATTATATTATTTATTATTATTAGTTAAATATTTTGTTTGCTACAAAGTTTGTTAAGAGTCTAGTTTTAATAGAGTCTAAAAAGTCTTTTTGTTAGAGTGTGAATAAAAGAGTCAAGAGAGAGTGCACACTAAAGTTTACTTTGCTCAACTAAAAGGAACCTAAAAATCTGTCAACATGGAGATGATGAATAATTGCTCCGTTGTTATACTTTTCTAGTACCTAGCTTTCAAGCTTAATTTCTCTTGAGCTCCATTTGCAAAAAAGATTATTTTGATGATTACTCAAAACCTGAAACCTATGGGTTGCAAATGCTTGCTCTAAAGTCTAGGTAATTGACGGATATGATATATGATAGTCTGAGCTACTATTTGATCTTACTCCTAGTGACATAGATTTCTGTAGATTTATATTTTGAAAATTGAAAATGCACATGATAAGTTCCCTGTGTGACAAGAGTATGAACCTCCTACCACAGCCATATATATACATGCTCTTTAGATTAGGAAAACCTTTTTGATATATATATATATATATATAGGTACGCTTGCTTTGCATTGAGTTTGTTCAATCTTTGTCGACCCTTAGAAACTTGTCATGCTGATCATGTACACTCCACACATTCCACTCTATTCGACTCCATACATGCTATTTCTATCCTGGAAGTACGCATCCACCAAATATCCACTAAAAATGTTCTACTCCTATCCTAGGAGAGAGCAACCAAAAATATTCACTATACCCATCCACTCATTCATTGCTAGCCAATATCTTACAAAAGCTCCATTATATTTACCTTTCAAAAAGTTATTGAAAAAAGATGCAGGTTGTACAACTATAAAAAAATGAGAAAAGAAAAAAAAAAAAAAAAAAGAAGAAAAAAAAAAAAAAGAAAGGGGGATGAAAAATGGACAAAAGTCCTACGGGCAAGTAGAGCCTACCTCCCTAAATAAAAGAGATGAAAAAAATGAACAAGTGTTCGAGGGCGAGTAGAGCCCACATCTCTAAAAAAAAAAAAGATGAAAAATAGACAGTGTCAGGGTGAGTAGAACCCACATCTTTAAAAAGAGAGGAAATAATGGACACAAGTCCGGGTGTGAGTAGAACTCACCTCTCTAGAAAAATAAAAAAAGAAAGAAAAAAGATACAACCCAGGTTCTCTACAAAATTCAAAAGAGAGAAGATTTCTCAAGTAGCAAAAGTAAGATTTCTCATCTATTCTATTCACTTCACTATATATTCTACTATATTCCCTACCATCTATATTCTATCCACCATACACATGCACCACTTAATCAGTGTGACTTGTAAGTTTGGATCCATTGCTTGAATTTACAATATATGCTTAGTAAGTAAATAAATTATTTTCTCCCACCTATGAACTCCAGATATATAAGCCTTAGATATAGGGTGAGAGAGAAAGAAGGCATAGGGTGCTACTTGCCTTAACCAAAAATACTACATATTATGAGAGAAAGGCAACACTACCTTATTGCCTTAGAGAGGATCCATAAATACCACAAATGAAGATTAGAGAGAGTCATACTGAGGAACTTTGAGTTTTATTTGAAAATCAGCAAAAACTCCAGAAGGACAGTTCAAAAGAGTTTGAGATATATATAGTGTTCGACTTGATTGTTCTATCTTTCAATTGCCCAAGATCAAAGAAAAAGTTATAAGCTCCATGGTCAAATGTAATATAAGTTAAAAGCTATCAAAATTTTATTCCTATCTAGAGAGAAATTTTGTTTGAAAGCATGTGTACTTTTAAGGTGTGAAAGCGTTACAGCAACTCCTGATCCATTGCTAAAGTTTGGCTTTGCTAGGGACTAGAAAAGGGTAAGCTTGGGGAGCTTGTTGACACCTATTATAGCATAAAATTACTAGTCAACTAAACTTGAAAAAGGACTTAAAATGAATAACAACATAAGTTTAGGGGTTTAACTAACATAATTCCACGAGCTTTGGTGATTTATATATTTTCGAGGACTTAATAGATAATTGCGAGAATAATGGAGAAAGTTCCAGAATATACAAGGCATATGAAGACCCAGACTTGTCCGGTGAAGCAACTCAACCTGAAAAGTGAACTAAAACATTCTAGAAGATACCGGAGGACACCGAAAGGTCCTAATGGCTAGAGGGGGGTGAGAATAGCCTATTAAAAATTCTACAAACAACACTAAGCAAGGCGATTAGTAAATAAGGCGGCGTAGCACAAATGCAAATGCTTCGAGCTAACTACATTAAGAAGCCTCCTAGCAATTCTAGCAAGATTAAAATCTCTAATCACACACAAAGGCTAGGTTGCTAAGTTATTCCTAGGTGAACAAGTAATTCTAACTAATTCTACCACTAGGAGCTAACAAGGCTAAGCAAACTACTCAACTAAGCACCCTAACAAGTATACTACCAAAGTAATGCAAAGAAGTGCTAGAATACAATACCACCCAGGTGTAGTGTCGAGGTTGTTGCCAATCACCGTGATCACCAAGAAATCTCCAACGAGCAAGAACAAGTGACACGATGATTTTTCACCGAGGTTCACGTGCTTGCCGGCACGCTAGTCCCCGTTGTGGCGACACACTCACTTGACGGATGATAAAGCAATGGCCAATGCCAAATCCCGGTGGGAGCTCAATCAACCGAACACAAGAGAGGGTCCAACAAACCCGCGAGCAATCCACTAGTGCTCCTTTCGCGATCTCCCACGGGGTAAGGAACGACCCCTCACAATCACCACCGGTGTGGCCTCGAACAAGCTCCAATCGAGGCTCAACACCGCCTCTTGCTCCAAGCGCTAGGGAACCAGGGCAAATTCCCAAGAGTAACAAGATCCCGCGGCTTCTCCAAGGATGAAGTGCTTATAGATGCAATCACCAATGCAATGCACTTCTATCACTCTCAATCTCACCAAGAATTCGAGTTAATGGATGGAGAGATGAGTGGAGGGGAGTCTCAAGTGCTCACTAGCAAGTTAGAGTGTTCAAATGTCCAAGAGAGAGAGCTAGAGCCCGGCCATCCAAGTATATATAGGCTCCTCTCAAAATGGAGCCGTTGCTCTAAAAATTTTTGCTCTCTGGGGTGACCGGGGCGCATAGACCGGGAACCACCTGCGGGTCCGATCACGAAGTCGGTCCACGACTTCCGGTCACTACCGACAAGGGTTGGGCCCTGGTGGCACCCTTCCCTCGTCGCGTCCGATCGGCGGATCGGTGGTGACCGGATGCTTCGGGTCCCGCTTCCGATCCAGGGGTCGGTCAAAAACGCTGGCGCGAGCTCTACGCGAGCCTTGCCGCCGGACTTCGGCGGTCGATGCGTCCGGTCACTTTCCCGGCGTCCCCCGTCGCCTGCGGACGGCGGCATCAACATCTTCTTCTTTGCTCTTTGCTTCAAACTTGCCGCCTCTTGCCATGGGTTGCCAACCGTCCAAGATGACCATGTTATCACCAATGTTAGCAAGTCACGATGTTAGGCAAGATCGAAGTTAGTGCTCTCAAGTCCTAAATGCAATATGCAAGTCAATTTGACCTAGAAACACTTCATGCAAGGATTGTCGCGGCATCCCCTCTTGATAGTCGGCTATCTATCCTATAATGTGATCACACGCTCTATCGTGTCTTGATCACCGAAAGGAAAACCCTATCAAGTATACCTTTGCCTTGATCTCCCGGGTTCCTCTCAAGCCGATCATCGAGCTTGACGATCCATCATGTCCACCATCATTGTCCATGTTCATGATCATCGTGCTCCTTGTCATCCTTCTAATCCTTTCTAAAGTCATATACTTAGAGCAAGGATTAGTCCACAAGTGTCGTCATCAATTTCCAAAACCAAACATGAGATTTCAATCTCCCCCTTTTTTGGTAATTGATGACAAACAACTCACAAAGATAAGAAATAAATTCAATTGAACTTGAATTGCTTGCCCATAGAGTTTTGATCATGAATCAAGAGATGGACAATCATTTCAAGGTTCGGTTTTGGTAGTAGTAGCTCCCCCTACATATGTGCTTCCATGTGTTTGGTTCAATTTTAGCACATATGTTGGATAGAAATCATGGGGAGAGATACTAATACCAAAAGAGATGCTAAGGTTCTAGAATTTGGACCTTTGAAGCGTGAAACCATCGGAGTCCTTAGCATCATGTATCTAGACTTTCATCAAAAACTCAACATACCCCATGAGATCAACATTATAGGCTAAAAAGTGAGCTTTGTCTAGATACTTCCTATGCATGCTAGTTGGTCAATACACCAAATAATTTTCAAAAACTAGCATACACCAAGCAATCATGAATATTGAAATTAGATTGCAAATGCAACATCACATTATGATCATGCACATACAAATGCACAAATAGTCTATGAGCTTGCTCCCCCTATTTGTGTGATCCTTTCCAACATCTTTGTGACTTATTTCTCCCCCTTTGTCAACAATCACCAAAAAGGTGTAAATGAGAGAAATAAAGTCAATCAAGATATCACATGTGGTCTCATCTAGATCACTTGCCTTTCCATGTATTCAAGTTTGAACCAAGGACAAGCTTTTTCACACCTCATATAAATATAAGGGTTATCTTGCACCATGTTAGAATACACATCAATAGCGCATTTTCTAGAGTTGACACTAGGATTGCAAGCATATAAACATGTCATATGCCACCACTAGTTCATAGAACCAATCAAAGCAATAGTGGTGCCACACATACATCGAAATCATTTGATTTTCCATGAATGAGCCTAGTAAGCATGCATGATGGCTAGATGCACTAACAAGTCCTTAGCAAATATGAATGCCATGACAACCAACTTTTACCTTGGGGTTTGTCGAAGGAGAGGCATGTCATATAAGTGGGGTGCATCAACGCAAGTTGGAGAAATCAATAATGTTCAATTCTCCCTTTAGCATGCAAAACCTTTTCTCATCAAGTGGCTTGGTGAATATGTCGGCTAGTTGATCTTCGGTGCCAATGCCCATGATACAAATGTCACCCTTTTGTTGATGATCTCTTATGAAGTGGTGCCTTATATCAATGTGCTTTGTTCTTGGATGTTGAACCGGATTTTGGGTCATCTTTCTTGCACTTTCATTGTCACAATACAATGGGACTTTGTCAAATTGGAATCAAAATCCTTCAATGTTGACCTCATCCAAAGCAATTGAGTGCAACAACTTCCCGCACTAATGTATTCGGCCGGCGGTCGAAAGAGCCACACTATTTTGTTTCTTTGAAGACCATGATACTAGTGACCTTCCAAGGAATTGACATGTGCCACTTGTGCTCATTCTATTTATCTTGCACCCTCCATAGTCGGAATCCGAATATCCAATCAAATCAAACTTGGATCCCTTTGGATACCATAGTCCAACATCTTGTGTGCCCTTCAAGTACCTCACAATTCTCTTTGTTGCTTTGAGGTGACTTTCTCTTGGATCGGATTGATATCTAGCACACATGCCCACACTAAAAGCTATGTCTGGTCTTGATGCGGTTGCATAGAGCAAGCTTCCAATCATAGACCTATACTTCTTTTGTTCAACCATGTTGCCACTTGGATCGGGGTCAAGGCTTCCATTGGTTGCCATTGGTGTGGACATTGACTTGGCATCTTGCAAATCAAACTTCTTGATCATGTCTTTGATGTACTTGGTTTGACTAATGAATGTGCCATTCTTCAATTGCTTGATTTGGAGTCCAAGGAAGAATGTGAGCGCTCCAAGCATAGACATCTCAAACTCATTTGCCATCATCTTTGCAAACTCTTCACAATAGTCTTGGTTGGTTGACCCAAAGATAATGTCATCAACATATATTTGCAACACAAACAAGTCTTTGCCAATTTTCTTGATGAAGAGTGTGGTGTCCACCTTGCCCATCTTAAACCCTTTAGAGAGGAGAAAATCTCTCAACCTCTCATACCATGCTCTAGGTGCTTGCTTCAAACCATACAAAGCTTTCTTCAACTTGTACACATGGTTGGGATACTTCTCATCTTCAAAGCCCGGTGGTTGCTCAACATACACCAACTCATTGATGAAGCCATTCAAGAATGCACTTTTCACATCCATTTGATAGAGCTTGATGTCATGTGCACATGCATAAGCAAGCAAGATTCTAATTGCTTCAAGTCTAGCAACCGGTGCATAGGTCTCTCCAAAGTCAAGACCCTCTATTTGAGTGTACCCTTGAGCTACTAGCCTTGCCTTGTTTCTAACCACAATTCCATCTTGATCTTGCTTGTTCTTGAAGACCCACTTGGTTCCAATCACATTGTAATCCTTTGGTCTTTCCACCAATTCCCATACATCATTTCTTTTGAAGTTGTTCAACTCTTCATGCATGGCATTGATCCAATCTTCCTTCTTGAGTGCATCCATAATGCTTTCCGGCTCTTCTTGTGCTACAAAGGCATGGTGTGCACAAAAAGATGCTAGTCTTCTTCTAGTAACCACTCCACTATTGATGTCACCGACAATTTGATCAATTGGATGGTCTCTTGCAATGTTGGAAGGTTGTATCACTTGCACTTGATGACTAGGATGGGGAGTTGGACTAGCTTGTTGCTCTTGATCTTGATCTTCATCTTGAGTGCCACTAGTGCTAGCTTCATTTGCACCAATGTCTACCGAAGTAGTAGGCAATGGAGTGTCTTCTTCATCTTGCACTTGCCTAGGTCGAATGTCACCAATGTCCATTGTCCTCATTGCATTCTCAAGTTAGAACCACTCACATCATCATGATTTTCAACTTCATTTTGAGAGCCTTGGGTTTCATCAAATTCAACATCATGAACCTCTTCAAGCTTGCCACTACCCAAGTTCCAAACTCTATATGCTTTGCTTGTGGTTGAATATCCAACTAGGAAACCTTCATCACATTTCTTGTCAAACTTGCCCAATCTTGTGCCTTTCTTGAGAATGTAGCATTTGCATCCAAAGACTCTAAAGTAACCAATGTTGGGATTTCTTCCATTGAGTAACTCATATGGTGTCTTGCCAAGCATCCCATGGCAATAGAGATGGTTGCTACAATAGCAAGCCGTGTTGATAGCTTCGGCCCAAAAGGAATGGCTAACATTGTATTCACTAAGCATTGATCTTGCCATTTCAATCAAGGTTCTATTCTTCCTCTCAACTACACCATTTGATTGAGGAGTGTAGGTTGGTGAGAATTGATGTCCAATTCAAGCTCATCACACAACTCTTCAATTCTTGTATTCTTGAACTCACTTTCATTGTCACTTCTAATCTTCTTGATAGATGTCTCAAACTCATTTTGCACTCTCTTGACAAAGGTCTTGAATAGCTCAAATACATCATTCTTGTCATGCAAAAAGAACACCCATGTGTATCTAGTGTAGTGTTGGTAAATCTAACGTCACTATAACATAAGGTGGAGTTAATCTCACCTTAGGCCATATGCCATTAGAGAAACTCAATGTGGTTCATCTCTTAACACTACTATGTGCTAGGTTGTCATCCCCAACAGCAATGCTAGGAAATGCATAGGTGATACTTGTGATATGTGTTATATGCAATCTAATAAAATAAATATAAAAGGTCTATCCAAGCGCACGAGATATAAATACCATCGTAGCATTTCACCGAGTAATCCGGGTTTTGTCATTTATATTCTACCACGGGAGGAATAATCTAAAGATGGGCACTAACATTATTAATAAGTGGCATACTTATGAGAGGTTCTGTTATTAGTGCTAACTTTAGCAGGGTAAGTCGATAATAAAGATATAATAATAATAGATAAAAGTAGGCGAGAGGCATTACTCACGAGAGATGGAAATAACTACTAAGTTAGACTTAACATAGGATTACTTTAAGAGACAAGAATTCATCTATAGCATTTAATCTACTAAGTCATTACATTTATTCTAAGGCATATGTTATCATCTATAGCATAGTAAACTCTAGATCATGTATCCGGACGATTATCAAAGAAACTCAAGAGTGAAACAAGATATTCCCCATAATCAATGTCCACGTGTCTTATATTCGGAGGGTGGACTCCAAAGGACTCAACAGGGCTGTCACCCCCGCGATCTACCACACGACCCAGAATATAAGGTGCATTTGCAGGTAAATCATATATAAGCACCACGCTTACATAATTTCTACCACCTAACCCACTCGAGTATTGAATTAGGCGCTCTACAAATAGATACATATATCTATCATAAACTAAATCTATATCAATCATACTATTAGAATAAAGTAAGAACATAGCAAACAAACACATAATAACAATTAATAACAAAGTAATAGATATAAGATAAATCATACCGAAGTATTTGATGATCACGAACTGCGGGTAGACACACCCAAAATCTAATTGTATGCATGCGCTAATCAACTTGGATGAACTAGAACTAGATGAACTAGAACTAGAACTAGTAGCTAATCCTATTCTCTGGTGGTAACTCTCTCTTCTACTTCTGCCTGACTCTGTCTAATAATGATTACAAATGAAATTCATTGCTAGGCCTGGGGGTAGAGGGTCTTCTTATATAGTACTTGGCGATGAACGTCAACCCTTGGATCAAACCGACCTTCAACAACGGCGTAGATACAACCTCAAAGTCGGTAGTAAACCGACCTAGAAGTCTGAGGGCGACCGGAGGGTCCCACGGCGGCCGGCCAAAATGGCTCAGCGGCGCCCGGTGCCCTAGGTCTCCTCGGCCTCCTCGGTTCCTTCCGGTGTCTTACGGTAGTTTCTAGATTGTTTTAGTCCACTTTTTCGGATTGAGTTGCTTCACGGTCAAGTTTGGTCTTCATAAGTCTTGTATAATCCGGAACTTTCTCCATTATTCTCTGTAATTACCTGTTAAGTCCCTGAAATTACATAAATCACCAAAACTTGTGGAAATCATTAGTATAATCCTCTATTCTAAGTGTTTATTCAAATTATGTCCTTATTTCATCTCTTGTTGACATATAAAAATGGGTGATAACGGTGTCAATAAGCTCCCCAAGCTTAACCTTTGCTAGTCTCTTAGCAAAGCTTTTCACCGAGTGGATCGGGGAGTTGCTACAATGAATTATTTTCTCACAAATACATGTCATCAATTTAGAATTCTCCTCCAAAGAAAAGGTGAATTATTCTAATCTTTCATCATTCTTTTATTCATTGAAAAATATAGAACTTTTTACCTGCACTTTTATCTAAAGCAATTGAAAAATAGAACAATCAAGTCAAGCACTATGTCTCAAACTCTTCAATTCACCTCTATTCGGGTTTTTATAATTTTTCAAAATAAAACTTCGAGTTTCCATTGTATGACTATTTCAAATCTCTCATATGTGGTATTTTTGGATCCTCACCAAGGCAAATGAAGCTATGCCTTCTCTCAATATAGTATTTGTAAAACAATGGCAAATGTATCATACCTTCTCTCAACCTATCTACTAAAGATTATATCTGAGACTTATAGGTGGGAGACAGCTCATACTTTGCAAAGTATATATTGTAAAGTCAAACAACGGATCCAAAGGAACAAGTCATACAATGTGAGTGTATGGAATGTACTTGTGAGGTGGATATGGTGATAATGGGATATAATAATTCTAATTCTACTATGCTCCTTTGAATAATTGATCTCTCTTTTGAATTTTATAAAGACATAAAAGAGAACTTGGGCTAGCTTTTCTTTCTTTTTTATTTTTTTTTGAGAGGGGGCATCTAAGTACCCATTGTTTTTCAGTTGGACACTTGTCCATTTTTTTTACTCTCTTTATTTTTTTCTTTTTTTTTTTTTTTTTGGAGAGGTGGGTTCTACTCACCCTCGGACTTTTGTCCATTTTTCTCTCTCCTTTTTTAGAGATGTGGGCTCTACTCGCCCTCGAACTTTTGTTCATTTTTCATCTCTTTTTAGGGAGGTAGGCTCTACTACGCCCGTAGGACACTTGTCCGTTTTCATCTCCCTATTTTCTTTTTCTTTTCAAGCATAGCCACAAGTTTCTTCTTTTTGTCAAATGAATGATTGAGAGACAATTAAAACACATGGAGCATAAATGGGGTTTTAGAGAATATTTATATAGAGATGAGAAATATTTTATGGCTAGCAAATGAATGAAGGGTATGTGAGTGGTGTGCGTGAAATTGTATGACAAGTTCCCGGGGGTCTCAATGGTTGACTAAACTCAATACTAAGCAAGTAGTAAAAGAGTTTTTTTATTCTAGTAACATGTATATGGTCTGTGGTAGGATTTTCGAAACTCTTAGTCATATAGGAAACTCATCATATAATTTTCAAATTTTCACAAAGCAAATCTCCGAATTTAGTGTAACTAAGAGTAAGATAAATAGCAGCTCAAACTATCTCATATCATATCAATCAATTACCTAGATTAGCTTAGATCTTTCTCAAAATTGAACAATTTTTATAGCATGGGAGAATTCTAAACCAATGATAGGTACTTGTAAGAAATTAAAAACGAGCAACTATTCATCATCTCCAAGAGATAGCTACTAAATTATTTATTTAAAACAAGCAAACTTAAACTTAATTATACACACTCTTTTTTTATTTGGTTTTTCATGGTTATGCATTTTTTTTTAAGCACAAAGCAAAGCAAATTTAAACAAACTATAAAAATATAAAAATAGATAACTGCCGGGTTGATGAGACTTACCTGGCCAAACGGGATCCCCCTGTGTTGGTAGTGGTTCGAGAGGTTCAGCGGCGGCGCCGCACGGACGGCGGCGTCCATGCATGGCATTCTTCTTCTTCATTCTGCTGTTCGGCGGTGTCTTGAAGATCGGTGATGTTACGTGCTGTCGGTTATTCAATTTCTCGATAATTGTAGTAGTTGACTTGGTCGTATCTTATGTCTTGAGCGGTGTTGTACAACCCTTGGAACATATATGCCTCGTACCCTGCAAAAAAAAAAACTGCTGAGCTGGTTCGGGGAGTTTGTTGAGAGGTACACGGAGTTTCATGGAAATAACCACTTCCACGATAAGGTTCTCGGCGAATATGTGCATCTCCTCCTTGCTCACTTGGGCCTCCTTGTTCATATCGGGGGACGATTAGTGCGACCATAAATGACATTGTGATGGTGGGGGATAGGTCCATGGTGGGTATCCTCAAATGCCGGGTTCTTGTGGTCTTGGGTCGGCACCGGTCCAAATTGGATCTTGGGTGCGTGTGTCTGTCGAGTGGCATGGGTCTTTGTACATTGACGGGGGCTGTACTGCATTCAACGAATAGGATCGCACATTGTATATAGAGAGATCGGGGTTAGGCAACGAATCTCCCCAATAGTATGATGAATCATGACATAAGTGCTTCCTACTTTCTTCAAAAATATGTCCCTTACTAAAGAAATCAAAACCTATGACAGGCCTATCATCCCTTAGAAAAGCAACATGAGCATTATCATCCAAAAGTCCTAAATGGTTGGCAATTCTAGTGATCGGTGATGTGCAATTAACATTTCCTAGGAGAGTTGGCACAACTATCCAATGCTGAACTAACATGTATATTGGTGAAATTTGTCTTCTCTTTATAGTTTGCATAGATCAATTGCAACTCTCCTACTCGACATTGTGTCCATCCTTCCTAGGCAAAAGAGTGAAAAGAATCCACTTATGGAAAAAGCGGAAAGTGGGTAAGTGTAAGTCTACGGCTTTTGCATCTAAGAATGCATCTACATTGGTCAAATCTTTCCAAGCGGTTGCTGATTGAAATCAACCAAAGCTACGTCTAAGTCCATGACACAAGAGTGTAGAAAACCTAGTGCATCACTTAAATTTCTCCAAGTGAGAGAATATTGTTGTTGGAAGAATCTAAATGTGACTCCTTAAAATCGATTACAAACGAAGAGTGCAAAAGAAATTCCATGGTTAAATACTTAGAACCTTCTTCCGTTACATTAAGCAAAAAAGTTCCCAACCCATAAAACGAAAATATGAGCAAATTCGGAATCCATACACATTTGGGCTAGAAGATCGGGGATTGATCACGGGGTGTGAGTGAACTTACGTCCCTTCAAGCGGTTGTATCTTTCTCTCTCATATTGGCCATGAAACTTGAGGTGTGAATCGAAGTTAACCTTCTCAACTTTGGCGGCCAGAGCTGGATGTGGGGGCACATCTTGCTCGGCTCATAACTTGTTTACGATGGAGCTACGGAAGATGACTCTTCAAGTTTACGAAGACGTCTTGATCTTCTTCCCAGCGAATGATTTCGAAACTCATCCTCGCAAAAGATTAATATACAAACAAAACAAACAAGAGACTAATGGAGGGTTAGAATAAAAAGATATAAGTTAGGCCCCAAAGTTAGTCGCCCGGGGGGTTAGTCGTCAAAAAGAAAGATTGCAAGTTGTTTTATTTTGTGAGAACTTCCCTAGCAAAATTTTATCTTGATTACTCCATTAGGACAGCACCTCCACTAATTTCTCTAGTTTACTCTAATATTCTCAAGATCTTCTCCTCTCTCAAGAAAATATTTCTATTACTACTAAGCACTTCCTTCTTCCTTCTCACTTCTCTTTCTCTCTACTACCAAGCTCAAGGCTTCTAAATACTAGAACTTCGAAATGTGAGCTGAAATATTGATCAAAGCAATGTTGGTGTGATGAAGAATCGAGGATGAGGGGGCTTTTATAGAGGAGATCGGCTTTAGCGACGCCGGTGTGAATGGCGCCCGACGCCATGGTGGTGGGCCTTCTCCCACTCACCTTCATGCAGCATATTGCTCACCCCAATGCCCTTGTTTTGAGTGAATTTTTCGGTGGAAAAGATGGGCGGAGAGTGGTGCATGGTGGTAGGTGAGTTTGAGTGGTAATTTTCTTGTCCAAGTTAGGTGGAATATGGAAGTTAGTGTATGACAAAAGGGACCCATCACCTAGTGACTCTATTTTTGTATTTTCAATATAAAAATGCAGGAGTAAAAATGATAATGTAAGAATAAATATTTTTGAGCCTCCACAATAAATATTTTCACAGGTTGTGAAACACCATAAAATTATTTATATGGGGCATAGGATTTTTTACGTAAGTAAATGCATAATAATAAAGTGTAATTATTTACTTGACTTACCTTGATAAATATCTCAGTAGTTAAAGTCATGTTTCCTACTCGGTTCGAGGACTTTAACCAATTTTGATTAAGTATCGATACTTCCTCCGGTTCCTGAGATGGTACCGATGATGGCTCTTCTTCAATTTACGATTCAATCTTATTTGCTATCAAGGAAGCTCGATCCGGGTTTAAATGCGAACTTCTCTTCTTTTCCATTTAAGCTAAATGTAATCTCTCCAAATTGTGACATTGATATTTGCATTAGGCGTGCTAAGAAAAGGTCATCCAAGAATGATTGATACTGGAGTCCGGTGGCATATCCAAAACTACAAAATCCACGGTATAAAGAATCCTCGATATTAATCGGTACATTTTCTCTGCGATTCCCCGAGGGATATCGATTGATTGATCTCGCCAATTGTAATGATATTGAAGTAGGCTCCGGTGTTGTGTATTTGAGTTTGTCAAAAATTGTCTTGGGCATTACACTAACACTTGCTCCAAGGTCACATAGTGCTGTAAATTGATGATCTCGATTGAACAATTAATTACTGGGTATCCCGGATCTGTCATCTTATGTGGCAAAATATTAAGAATAGCTGCATTGCATTCTTACATTAACTTGATTACCTCCATAGTGGGTAATGGTCTTTTCTTGTTCAGAATATCTCGAGATACTTTGCATAGGTTGGAACTTGAATAGCATCTAGTAAAGGTATGTTGATGTATAATTTTTTGAATCACCTCTACAAACTTGGTAAATTGATCATCCACTTGGGGTCCACGGTTTCTTCTTGGATATGGTAAGAGATTTGTATCATGAAAGTCTTGCGTCATTTGAGGTTCTTGAGTCAAATCTTCTATGTCATTATTTTCTTCTTCTCTTATTGGTTGTACCACCAGGTCTTGTTCTTTGTTGTTGGTGCTGCAGGTGCCATAATAGGTGTCCCGACTGCTGTTTCTATTATCCTTCTTGGATCAACGGGATCACGTGTAGATTTACCTCTTCTTGTAGTAACATTATTTACCGCTCATGGTTAGTGGCAACAGATTTTTTGCAAAGAAACAATTTTGCTATTTGACTTTCTACCTTTTTATTAAAAAAAGATGTTAATTTTTAAAAGCAAATGAGAAATTATTCATCTTAAGAGATATATCTTCTAAAAAGTTTATCATTAGCAAAACACTTTTCAGAAAAGAGTTTCATAAAGCTTAGTTTGTTCTTAAATTAACTCTCTTAAAAGGGGTTATCTAGTAATTTTACCTTGATACTTACGGATAGTTTGATAGCCATTTGTAATCTTAGTTCTTGTAATTGAGTTGATGTAGAATTGTTGACACCATGCTTGAATTTGATGCGAAATCAATATAGTCTTGTAAATCTTGTCTTTCCTGCTTATCTTTGGCTCTTTGTTCAAGCCAATTTAATAACACATCCATCCGGGTTGATAGTACTTTTACTTCTTCCTCGATGTCTTCAATCTGATGATAATATTGAGTGTCTTGATTCCAAATTTGATTTTCTCGATATCTTGTTCATGAGTGCTTCAGCTTTGTCAAGAGTGAGTGATAAAAATGATCCTTCAGCAGTTGCATCTAGTTGCTCTTGTGCTCTTTGTGTTAATCCATGATAAAATCCTTGCATAAGCAACCAATCTTCTATTCCATGATGAGGGCA
This sequence comes from Hyparrhenia diplandra, assembly GCA_015847255.1. Taxonomy (NCBI): domain Eukaryota; kingdom Viridiplantae; phylum Streptophyta; class Magnoliopsida; order Poales; family Poaceae; genus Hyparrhenia; species Hyparrhenia diplandra. Next base: position 53,949 of record JADLZK010006148.1, on the reverse strand, counting down.
ATCGATATATATTCTTGTAAACGTTCCCATGCACTTGGGATTGATTCTCCCTTCTCTATTTGTTGGAAATTTATAATTTTTTTCCTCGTAGGGTATTGGTTTTACCCGTGGGAAAGAATTTTGATAGGAAGGCTGTAGAACATTCATCCCAATTCTTGATTTCTTCTTTGTTGGCATAGAACCATAACTTTGCTTTCTCCTTCAATGAGAATGGAAATAAGCGGAGTAATATGATATCTTGGGGAATATCCTTGGGTGAAAAGTGTTGGCAATCTCGAGAAAATTCTGCGGATGTAAGCGTGCATCTTCATAAATCCTTCCACTAAATGGAGTAGCTAGTATCATGTTGATGAGGCTTGGCTTGAGCTCAAACTCAAGATCTTTAAGTTGAAGTGTTGGTCCTGTGCGAATGTCCTCGGTGTTAGGGGCGAGAAAACTCTCGTAGGGGATTTTTCACCATAGCTTCAATAATCGATATGTGCTCTCTTGATTGATTTGATTCGATAGATGAGGTGAATAAATTTCCAATTTGATAAACCCCGTATAAAATAAACAAAAGAAAGACAAGGGTAAGCACGCTAAAGAAAGCTTCCTAATTTAGATTCTCTTCATAAGTTTCCATTTATTAATATGTCTAGCTAACTTTTATTTCCTCCCAAACAAACGCGCTTTAAATGCTTGTTGGTAAATCTAACGTCACTATAACATAAGGTGGAGTTAATCTCACCTTAGGCCATATGCCATTAGAGAAACTCAATGTGGTTCATCTCTTAACACTACTATGTGCTAGGTTGTCATTCCCAACGGCAATGCTAGGAAATGCATAGGTGATACTTGTGATATGTGTTATATGCAATCTAATAAAATAAATATAAAAGGTCTATCCGCAGCGCACGAGATATAAATACCATTTGTAGCATTTCACACCGGAGTAATCCAAGGGTTTTGTCATTTATATTCTACCACGGGGAGGAATAATCTAAAGATGGGCACTAACATTATTAATAAGTGGCATACTTATGAGAGGTTCTGTTATTAGTGCTAACTTTAGCGGTAAAAGTCGATAATAAAAGATATAATAATAATAGATAAAAAGTAGGCGGAGGCATTACTCACGGAGATGGAAATAACTACTAAGTTAGACTTAACATAGGATTACTTTAAGAGACGAGAATTCATCTATAGCATTTAATCTACTAAGTCATTACATTTATTCTAAGGCATATGTTATCATCTATAGCATAGTAAACTCTAGATCATGTATCCTGGACGATTATCAAAGAAACTCAAGAGTGAAACAAGATATTCCCCATAATCAATGTCCACGTGTCTTATATTCGAGGGTGGACTCCAAAGGACTCAACAGTACATCACCCCGCGATCTACCACACGACCGAAATATAAGGTGCATTTGCAGGTAAATCATATATAAGCACCACGCTTACATAATTTCTACCACCTAACCCACTTTCAGTATTGAATTAGGCGCTCTACAAATAGATACATATATCTATCATAAACTAAATCTATATCAATCATACTATTAAAATAAAGTAAGAACATAGCAAACAAACACATAATAACAATTAATAACAAAGTAATAGATATAAGATAAATCATACCGGAGTATTTGATGATCACGAACTGCGGGTAGACACACCCAAACTCTAATTGTATCCGCGTGCGCTAATCAACTTGGATGAACTAGAACTAGATGAACTAGAACTAGAACTAGTAGCTAATCCTATTCTCTGGTGGTAACTCTCTCTTCTACTTCGCGACTACTGTCTAATAATGATTACAAATGAAATTCATTGCTAGGCCCGGGGGTAGAGGGTCTTCTTATATAGTACTTGGCGATGAATGTCAACCCTTGGATCAAACCGACCTTCAACAACAACGGCGTAGATACAACCTCAAAGTCGGTAGTAAACCGACCTAGAAGTCCCAGGTGACGGGGGTCCCACCCGGCGGCCGGCCAAAATAATGGCTCGGCGGCCGCCGCCCCCTAGGTCTCCCGGCCTTTGGTTCCTTCCAAAGGTGTCTTCTCGTAGTTTCTAGATTGTTTTAGTCCACTTTTCGGATTGAGTTGCTTCACGGTCAAGTTTGGTCTTCATAAGTCTTGTATAATCCGAACTTTCTCCATTATTCTCTGTAATTACCTGTTAAGTCCCCTGAAATTACATAAATCACCAAAAACTTGTGGAAATCATTAGTATAATCCTCTATTCTAAGTGTTTATTCAAATTATGTCCTTATTTCATCTCTTGTTGACATATAAAAATGGGTGATAACAGGTGTCAACATGTAGTCATCAACTATGACAAAACCATACTTGTTGCCTCCAATGCTTGAATATGATGTTGGCCCAAACAAGTCCATGTGTAGCAACTCAAATGCCTTGCTTGTACTCATGATGCTCTTGGTAGGATGTGCATTGCCATGTTGCTTGCCGACTTGACATGCTCCACAAGGTTTGTCCTTCTCAAACTTGACATCATCCAAGCCTCTAACCAAGTCATTCTTCATCAACTTGTTCAATTGCTTCATTCCAACATGACCTAGTCTTCTATGCCACAACCACCCTTTGCTAGCCTTTGAGAGTAAGCATGTTGTCAATTTGGCTTCTTTGGACTTGAAATCAACAAGGTAGAGATCACCATGTCTAAATCCCTTGAAGATCATATTGGCACCATCACCACTAACCACTTCAACTTCTTGACTTGTGAATATGCACTTGTAGCCATGGTCACAAAGTTGAGAGACCGACAATAGGTTGTAATCAAGATGATCAACTAGCAACACCTTTGACAAGCTTTTCTCTTGAGTGATTGCAATCTTGCCTAGCCCCAACACATTGCCTTTCTTGTCATTGCCGAAAGTGATAGATTCATATTCATCAATGCCCTTGATGCTAATGGTCTTGAACATGTTAGAATCCCCTGGTCATGTGTTGAGTGCACCCACTATCCATTATCCAATGCTCTCCTCCGGCACGGTAATTGACCTACAAGACAAGATCAATTCTTCTTAGGTACCCAATGTTGCTTGGGTTCTTCAAGGTTAGTCACCAAGGCCTTTGGTACTCAAATGGCTTTCTTCTTTGAGCCCATCCATGGTGTACCAATGAACCTAGCATGAACACCATTGTTCTTCTTCACAAGCATATATGAGTTATCAAGCTTGATAGAAGAGACATTGGTCCTCTTGTTCATGCACTCATGCTCTAAGTGACCAACTTGCTTGCAATCTTTGCAAAAGCTACCATTGTTCTTCACAAAATATGTCTTGTGAGTAACAAGAGCGGCCTTGCCTTTCTTGGGGGTATAGCCTAAGCCCTCCTTATACAAGGATGCCCGTTGGCTACCCAAGCACATAAGCAAGCGGTCCTCACCACCATAGGCCTTAGCCAAGGAGTGATTGAGCTCCTCTACTTCCCTTTTCAAACTTGCATTCTCATGAATAAGCATTGGGTTGCAAGTATCTTCACTAGAGATGGATGTGCTAGTGATAAAGCTAGTGGAGGATTCACACTTAGGAGATGGTTCATCATCTAGAATATCACACATGATGCTAGCATTGCATGTACTAACATCTTCCACAACTTGGCACAACTTGTGCTCTTCTAGTAGAGAGGAGTGAGCTTTCTCTAACTTAGAATTCTCAAGCATCTTATGGTCCACCTTTAGACACTCATAAGATGCCCGAAGCTCCTCAAGTTCTTGCTTAAGGCTTTTTATTTCCTTGCGCAAGCCCTTGGCCTCCTTCCTACTATCCTTGTACATGTCAATACTATCATCAAGCATGGTTTTCAATTCTTCCTTAGTGTATGTTGGTTCCTCATCATCACTATCACTATCACTATCATCATCATCATCTTTAGTGATAGATTGTACCTTATTGGCCTTAGCCATGAAGCATGATGAAGGAGTGTCGAAGAGGGAGATCTTGTCATGCATGGCAAGGTGAGCTTGTCCCTTCTTCTTCTTCTTGTCCTCCTCTTCATCACTTGAAGAAGATGAGCCATCACTATCCCATATTGCCACATGAGACTCATTCTTCTTCTTGGGCTTCTTCTCCTTCTCATTCTTGGCATCATTCTTCTTTCTTGCTTTCTTGATGCCCTTCTCACCATCACTATCATATGGGCACTCCGCAATCAAGTGACAATCATCATGGCAACGAAGGCATGTCATGTTGCCTTCATTCTTGCCATCCTTGGTCTTCTTCTTGGATGATTGCTTCTTCTTGTTCTTCTTTGATGAGATATAACTCTTCTTCATGTACTTGCCCAACTTCCTCACAAAGAGGGCCATGTGCTCATCAATCTCACTTCCACTAGTAGAAGTGCCATCCTCTTCATCACTTGACTCTTCTTTCTTTTTCTTGCCCTTGGATGATGAGCTAGCCTTGAGTGCCAAGCTCTTCTTGTCTTCTTTCTTGTCTTCATCCTTGACCTTCTTGTTTGCCTTATTGATGAGTTCTTGCTTCTTCTTGTCATCTCTATATGAGTCATCGGTCATCACCTCATCAAGCAATTGGTTGGGTGTCAAATCCTTCAAATTTGTCCTCACAAGCACGGTGATGAACATCCTAAACCTCTCTCGGCAAACACCTCAAGAACTTCATGTTGAAGGTCTTGTCCTTGATCTCCTCACCAAGTGCATTGAGATCGTTCACCAACACTTGCATGCGGTGGAACATCTCCCAAGACGCTCTCATCATCTTCCATCTTGAAGCTATTGAATTGCTCAAGCTTTATGTAGGCTTTGGCTTGCTTGACACCTTCGGTTCCTTCATAGCATTCTTCAAACTTCTTCCATATCTCATGAGCAATGGTGAGTGACTTGACTTGCTCAAACACTCTATCATTGAACGCCTCATGGAAGGCACTTACGGCCACATCATTGGCATATAGCTTCTTTTCTTCGGCGGCGGTTGGCTCACTTGGTTTGGCCACCTCAAACTTGCTCTCTGGTCACAAGCCACACTTCTCTATTGATTGACTTGAGGTGTGCGGTCATCTTCACCTTCCAATAGGCAAAATTTGTGCCATCGAAAGGTGGCGCCTTTTTGGTGTTGTTGACATGAAACATTGTAGCCATTTTCTTGTCACCGTTGGATGTTAAGCCACTCAAATACGGTGCCTCTCGGCTTTGATACCACTTGAAAGGTCCTAATGGCTAGAGGGGGGGTGAATAGCCTATTAAAAATTCTACAAACAACACTAAGCAAGGCGGTTAGTAAATAAGACGGCGTAGCACAAATGCAAATGCTTCGAGCTAACTACGCAAGCCTCCTAGCAATTCTAGCAAGATTAAAATCTCTAATCACACACAAAGGCTAGGTTGCTAAGTTATTCCTAGGTGAACAAGTAATTCTAACTAATTCTACCACTAGGAGCTAACAAGGCTAAGCAAACTACTCAACTAAGCACCCTAACAAGTATACTACCAAAGTAATGCAAAGAGGTGCTAGAATACAATACCACCGGTGTAGTGTCGAGGTTGTTGCCAATCACCGTGATCACCGAGAAATCTCCAACGAGCAAGAACAAGTGACACGATGATTTTTCACCGAGGTTCATGTGCTTGCCGGCACGCTAGTCCTCGTTGTGGCGACACACTCACTTGACGGATGATAAGCTTAATGGCCAATGCTAAATCCCGGTGGGAGCTCAATCAACCGAACACAAGAGAGGGTCCAACAAGCCACGAGCAATCCACTAGTGCTCCTTTCGCGATCTCCCGCGGGGTAAGGAACGACCCCTCACAATCACCACCGGTGTGGCCTCGAACAAGCTCCAATCAAGCTCAACACCGCCTCTTGCTCCAAGCCGCTAGGGAACCGGGCAAATTCCCAAGAGTAACAAGATCCCGCGGCTTCTCTAAGGATGAAGTGCCTCTAGATGCAATCACCAATGCAATGCACTTCTATCACTCTCAATCTCACCAAGAATTTGAGTTAATGGATGGAGAGATGAGTGGAGGGGAGTCTCAAGTGCTCACTAGCAAGTTAGAGTGTTCAAATGTCCAAGAGAGAGAGCTAGAGCCCGGCCATCCAAGTATATATAGGCTCCTCTCAAAATGGAGCCGTTGCTCTAAAAAATTTGCTCTCTCTGGGGGTGACCGGACGCACCGACCGGGAACCACCCACTGGCGGGTCCGTCGCGAGTCCGGTCCGCCTTCCGGTCACTACCGACAAGGGTTGGGCCCACCGGTGGCACCCTTCCCTCGTGGCGTCCGTCCGGCGGATCGGTGGTGACCGGATGCTTCCGATCCCCGCTTCCGATCCCCGGTCCGGTCAAAAACGCTGGCTACTGAGCTCTACGCGGGCGCACCGACCGGACTCGGCGGTCGGTCGTCGGTCACTTTCCCGGCGTCCGTTAAGCCTGCAGGCAGCGGCATCAACATCTTCTTCTTTGCTCTTTTGCTTCAAACTTGCTTCGCCTCTTGCCATGGGTTGCCAACACATTCAAGATGACCACGTTATCACCAATGTTAGCAAGTCACGATGTTAGGCAAGATCGAGAGTTAGTGCTCTCAAGTCCTAAATGCAATATGCAAGTCAATTTGACCTAGAAACACTTCATGCAAGGATTATGCGTGGCATCCCCTCTTGATAGTCGGCTATCTATCCTATAATGTGATCACACGCTCTATCGTGTCTTGATCACCGAAAGGAAAATCCTATCAAGTATACCTTTGCCTTGATCTCCCGGGTTCCTCTCAAGCCGATCATCGAGCTTGACGATCCATCATGTCCACCATCATTGTCCATGTTCATGATCATCGTGCTCCTTGTCATCCTTCTAATCCTTTCTAAAGTCATATACTTAGAGCAAGGATTAGTCCACAAGTGTCGTCCCAATTTCCAAAACCAAACATGAGATTTCAACACCAAAATAGGCGACGAGGCGATGGGTGGCAAGCCAGACTGGCGCCCGCCAATGCCACCTCGGCGGCGCCGGTGGGGTCCCCCGCGTCACCTCCCCTTTCTAGGTCGGTTTACTACCGACTTTGAGGTTGTATCTACATGGTTTTGCCAAGGTCGGTTTGATCCAAGGGTTCACGTTCATCGCCAAGGCCTATATAAAGAAGACCCCCGCCCCAAGGCTAAACCTTAATTCATTCTATCTCATTCTATTCATTATTCTCTTAGTTGTAGAGGTGTCCCAATGTAAGGATAACCTCTCTCTAAGGGATTAGTGAATTAGAAGAAAGATTAGAAGAGGATTTTTGTGAACTCCTCCCAACCTTTGATCTCGAATCGTCTATTTTTTCTTCACCATGCAGGATCCATCAATCATCGTGGCTCGATTACCCCCTCAACGGTATAACCTCTATCAAAGTCATCTCAATCTTCACCTCCATAAGCATGCTCCGACCAACCTGTTGACACCTTTTGTTATAGCATAAAATTACTAGTCAACTAAACTTGAAAAAGGACTTAAAATGAATAACAACATAAGTTTATGGGTTTAACTAACATAATTCCACGAGCTTTGGTGATTTATATATTTTTAGGGGACTTAATAGATAATTGCGAGAGAATAATGGAGAAAGTTCCGGAATATACAAGGCATATGAAGACCCTCACCTGTTTGATCCAAACCCACATCCTCTTTAGCCTCACTACCAACAAACACTTGTTCTGCCACTTGTGCTCTTTCAGCTTCAGGCATTTTAGTTTGACGAGGTGTTCTTTTCCTCTTCAATCCACTCAGGTAAAAAGTGGACCGGTATATTAGAATCAAGTAAACTAACCAATAATTGGAATTCAGTTACATTCCCTACTACACAGAGATGCATGAGCGAAGTTAAGACAACATGCACAATTGTCCTACTAAGGGTTCTCACCTTAAAGACTGCAACACTGGTGTCATAGTAGTAGCGGGGTTCAAGACGTCAGGCGATAGAATCTCATCCCTGAAGGTGGGGGCCCTTGACATGCTTTAGACATGCTTTAGTCCTGCTCTGGTTCAGTCTTCCTTCCTCTCTCTCACCTGCTCGTATACAAACATAGATGAATATAGGTAAACTACTGTATGTGCTTCAGTCCTGCTCTGGTTCAGTCCTTTCTATAATGCAGTACCATACACCTAGATGTTCAGAGTATTGCAAGCATGTTGCAGCCTCAAGAATAAAAAGCAAGGCTGAAATCACTTGCAAACATGATCAAGCACTACTGAACTACTGGTCCAAGCAGAAAAAACTAAACTGAAACTAGTTGCATGTCTCTTTCGGAGTTTCTTTGTCAGACACTAGCATTTGGCATCTGAAAAGCTGCGCTGCTGTATACTACTCTGTATCAAACAGATGACTAATAACGCTACCGTTCACCACTGTCGCTACCATGTCTGCTCCCATCCTACCCTGCTACCCTTAAAATCTCAACACATCAGGATTCAGGCAAAAGCTAGCTATCTGTCTATGACACACCCCAACAGTGGAGCCTCACACCTCTCGCCCGCCCAGCACGAGTGCCGCGACGCCGTCGTCAACCACGCTTCAAAAAAGTAGCTTTTCAGAAGGTGGGGGCTGCTACCTCGGGATGACGGCGGGAAATAGGATGTTGCTGGTGAGCGAGTGTCGTGGTTGTCTAGGGGCGGGAGCAGGATGGCGCGGGCGGTGGTCGGGACTAGAGGAAGTCATGGCGGTACCGCCTCCACTGGCGCCTCCTTCTGGTAGCAGCTTCGCCCTGGCCTCGATGGGGTGCCCCTTGCGCCAGTGAGCAGGAGGCGTGGATGGCGCTGTCGAGTGGTCTAGGGCAAAGGACATTTGGTGGTGGTGGGGGAGGCGGGATCTTGGCCGGGCGGAGCTTGGACGGGAGCCGCTGCGGCGCCACCACACGACAAGAGGCAGGGGCAGATTGAACCGCTTGATCCTTTGGTTGGAGCCGCTCTGATCCATTGACCCATTGCGCCTTGATGGATCGAATTAGGGGCCCATTTGGGTAGCGTTTTCAGGCCGGTTCGCCAAACCGTTGGGTTGAACCGACCCACGCCCATTTTGACATGAGGTCTGGCATTGTTGCAATGCAAAGACTTCACACCGTGAGTGGTTTGGATCTATCCACATTTATCTTCACGCCTTGAGGAGGCAGGATCCAACGAGGGCTTGGGTCGCCCCCTTATCTTTTGCACATTTGGTGTAGTCAGTTCGAAGCTCGAAATGAAGTGCCACGCAAATTATGAGTCAACAGTGGACTCTGCAGAATGTTTTCATGTTTAGGTTATTGTCTCGCATACCAAATCAACCACACTTGATCCTCGCACTGGAGAGCTGCGACTGGCTCATGAAGCCAACCACAAGTATCACTGTGCAACTAAAATTTAGGTTTAGTCATCTCTTCCCGTGTTGCCCAACATGTCCTCCTTTTTGACCCCCATGAATTTGTTTGGCTGATTTTTTGCCTCGATGGCTGATTTTGGCGATTGAATAGTCTTACGTAGAGAGAATAAGCTGAAATAAGATAAAGCTAAGACAAGCGAACTTCGCTCTAGCAAAGATGAATCGTAGAAGTCTTAGAATTGCGTTTATTCGTGGGATGGAGCGCAGTATACAAGTATAATAATATATTATAGTATTACACTATACATTTTACTGTCTATACTCCATATCATACAAATGTGATCCATGGATATTCATACATCCATTAAAATAGAATATTGAAAGTCATAGTAATCCCAAGTTTACAATGTCTAGACCAATTTTTATAGTTGAAGGGGAGGGCAGGTTACATGAGAGAAAAAGAGGGGGATAGAAGGAGAGGGAAAAGGAAAAGAAGAAAGAGAAAACAAAAGAAGGAAGGAATGGAGCCTCCTGTAAGCCGTCGTCTTTCTCATCATGCAGGCCGTGCCTGCAGGGCAAGTGAAGATGGAGACAACTCTGTGTTATGGTCATGTTCGTTGGTAGCACCATGTGCGGGGATGGCGAGCCGACAAGTTGTCCCATTCTGCCTCTATGGAGGACATGGTGAACAGTGTGGGTCAATAGTGATGAGTCTGGCCCAGATCCGGATTCCCCGAATCCCGCAATCTTAGCACCGACAACCGAAAATTCGACACACCGATCCGGCTACAACGCCACTAGGGCCTCCTGTTGTGCCTCGGCAATCTTAGCACCGCACTCAGGTGCCCCCACTCAAGGAAAGGCCCAATCGCCCCAAAAGACTAGTCCGATAGGGGAAGGGTGGCTCTCCCTTTTAAGGTGGCTTCCTCCTCCCAAGTTAAGCAAGGTGGGATTATTCGAGGAGGCTCACCGCGGCCGCCGCCCGACTACAAGCCCCAGGCCACTTGGCCCATTTAATTATTACGTCTTTGCCAATGAGTAATAGTAGAGGATCGGAAACTGTTCTGATCGGGCGTCCGGACGGTCTGGTTGTAAGTGGGCCACGCACCCACAGGCCTCTTTACCAGAACGCGCTTCCGAGAAAAAAAATCCTCATCCACTAGTCTCCGCTCCCGTGGGATGAAGAAAATCCCCGTCTACTGCGTCTCGCGCCCCATTTGCTACGGCGACGCTCCTCTCCTCAAAGCGCCCCCGCCGCCCAAAGCCCCTTCCCCATGCCCGCTCCGCTCTCCCTTGCTGCTGCTATGCGGTGCCGCTCTCCAGCCTCCTCATTTGCGCTGGGGCATACACCGAACACCCACAAATTGATATTGTTCTCTTCCCGCCCCTCTCTCCCTTTTTTTTTTTTGTCTCTCCCCACCGGAGATGAGGACGGCGGTGGCGGCTCCAACGAGATAGGTTAGCCCTCGGATGCGGATCACAGCCCCATACCTCCATCCCGCTCCCGGCTCTCGAGTCATCCTTCTCTCACTTTTTCCTTTCTTTCCGAGTAGCTGTTTTTTTTTCTCTATGTTGCAATGGTTTTTTGATGTTTCAATATATCATTTTCGAATGTTGCAATGAGATTTTTGAGTTGTTGCAACAGATGATTTTTGACTACCCTTATTTTTTTTTTTCATGTTTCATGGTTGATTTTTTATGCGATGTTGCAGCACTACAACTTAGATGTTTTATCACATAATTTTTGATGTTGTAGTACATAATTTTGCGATGTTGCAGTACATGTTTTTGTTGTTGTTGCAGCACATATTTCTCGGTGTCACAATGTTTTTCTAATCATGTTTACGTGTATTTTTTTCGAGTGTTTCATAAACCTATTTTCTGATGTTTCAGGTACAATCACAAGTATGTTGCAATGTTTTTCTAAGCATGTTTTACGGGTATTTTTTTTCGAGTGTTTCATAAACCTATTTTCTCGGTGTTTCAAGTACAATCACAAGTATGTTGCAATATTTTTCTAAGCATGTTTTACGGGTATTTTTTCGAATGTTTCATAGACCTATTTCTGGTGTTTCAAGTACAACCACAAGTATATTGCAATGTTTTTCTAGGCATGTTTCTGGGTATTTTTTTGAATGTTTCATAGACCTATTTACGGTGTTTCAAGTACAGTCCACAAGTATGTTGCAATGTTTTTTCTAAGCATGTTTACGGGTATTTTTTCGAATGTTTCATAGATCTATTTACTGGTGTTTCAAGTATAATCACAAGTATGTTGTAATGTTTTTCAAGTAGGTTTTAGGGTATTTTTTTCGAAAGTGTTTCAAAGGCCCGTTTCATGTGTTTCAACAAGGATTAGTGTTATGTTGCAACCATTATTTTTGGATGTTTCAAAAATATGTCGGTGGTTTTCATCTCTATCTTCGATTTTTTTCAGCTGCCCCACCTTTGCATCGGTGTTTCTTCTTCCTCGTAGCACTGGGCCGGGCATCTTTCTCCCCTTCCCTCTTTTTTTTTTGATGTTGGCTGCAGAGAAGAGTTCGAGCAGGGGGGGCGGCGGAGGCCTAGGGAGGTGCAGGCGTCCCGTAGGCAAATGCGATGTGAGCGGAGCATCGCGCCAGCGGTTTGGCTAAGTGGGCCAAAGGTGCGGGTAGGGCCCGTGACGATGCGGTGCAGGTGCGGGCGTCCGGACGGCGGGCATGCGTCCGGGCGTCCGGCGCTATCATCGCCCCGTAGAGGATGTCCTCATCAAATAGTTGACCTAACAAGGGCCGTATGGGAGTCGGCAAAGTCGCCTTGTGTAACTTTGTGGGAGATGCGAGTCGTCATGTCCCATCGTGGTCGAGAGATCATGTCATGTTACACTAGCGCTTGTCCGGCCCGCGTGACCCGACCTCGCCTCACGTGGCATGGCTTCCTGCACACGTTGGTCACCCATCCCTCACATGGACGGGATTTGCCACTCACGGGCACATGCCCCCCTTTTGAGCCCCTACGGCGTGCGAGAAGAAGTGGGGCCTTGTTTAGATGGCTAAAGTTTCTAACTTTTTCCCCACTTTCTCTCCATCACATCACATTAAATACATCAAAAGACATATATTTAGAGTATTAAATATAGATAAAAATAATAACTAATTACACGTTTAGATGTACATTACGAGCGATTCTTTTGAGCCTAGTTACTATGGTAGGATGATATTTACCACTAACAAACGAAACGTGCTCCGATTATGCGATGTGACATTCGGGGGCTAAATTTTAGCCATCTAAACAAGGCCTGAGTCATCTTTGTCCCCGTTGTTTTTGGTCGAGACAGGGATGCCCCTCGCATCTCGGTGGAATATCATGTGTTAGTCCTTCATCCAAACTTTTGCAAAAGAGGGCGGGTGCTAACCTAATCCAGTTGAAACCTCATTCAAACACACGCTAAGAGTGTGGCCGACTCAGACCCCGTGCTGCATGCCCCCATGACCAGCGCCCCGGACATGCCCATGGGCGCGAGACACGGCCAGCAACCAGCTCCCGCAGCAGTGCCTCTTAGAGCACCGGCCGCCTACGCCATGGCTAGATCCTTGTCGAGCTCCGGTGACCAGTTTGCCTCGAAGCTCGCCACCATGTACGCATTAGCTCTTCTTCCCACGTGCTCATCCCACTTCGTCGAACCGATCCACCGATTTGAGGTATGAGGCTGTTCCCCAAAATCTGAAGCAATACTCCCTCGGAACGGGCATGTTCCTGTGTCTCTCAATAAAATAGTTAAAAAGAGCCAAACAAATATGATGCACATTTTTTAAACTCGTAAATTTATCTAATGAGAGCCACCGCTCGATCTTTGCTAGATTGAAAAGAATTTTTTTTTTTCCTATTAAGTAGGGATGCTGCATTTTTGTAGATAAATATTCTTGAATCGTTTGGGATGCTAAAACTTTGTACGTAGCTCGGCCACTGTTTTTTTATTGATCTTTTAGGAACAACTTCATTAGAGATCCAACTATATCTAATCTAAGCACCTAGTACGTGAAATTGCGCCACTTACCTTTCTCTATAGCACCCACACATCATTAATTAGCACGCAACCCGAACCCTCCCCGCCGCGAGGGACCTGCTTTGCCTTCCCCACAAGGCGCCGAGCGCCGGCCGCGGAGATGGAGCAGCTAGGTCGCAATGCCAAGAGGAGATCCAAGGACCTCACAGCCGGTGATCCCCGCCGCAGACAACGGAAGCCACAGAGGCGTCCAGTTCGGGACCTACAAGTACCCATAGCAAGGAATGCGTAATGGTGGCGGCGACGACGATGGCGTCGACCATATCAGTGGCCTCCCCGACGCCGTCCTTGGTGAGATACTTTCGCTTCTCTCCACCAAGGAAGCCGGACGCACCCAAATCCTCGCCTCCCGGTGGTGCCACGTCTGGCTCGCCTCCCTCTCGTCCTCGACGGCGCAGACCTCTACAGTGAGACCAAGAAGGCCTACCTCAGCGACAGCAGCGACACCAGCTACAGCGATGACGATGAGATAATGCTTAGCGCCGGCGCCACCGCCGCCTACCAGGCCCTCGGCTACACGGTCAGCCACATCCTCTCCGCCCACCCGGGGCCCGTGCGCCGCTTCAGCATCCCGTCTCTTTATCTCTACAAACGTCGCACCTCCGTGGACGCCTGGCTTAGCTCCCCCGGTGCTTGACAGCCTCCATGAGCTTGAGTTGATCTGCGAAAGAGGTGACATAGCATACTGGTATATTCGATCGTCTCACATGGCACCGTCACCTTTTGCAAATGCAGCATTCCCGATAGCTCAGTGGAAGGGATTCACTTTCCCCACCTCCAGCAGCTCAGCCTTGAAGGTGTCAGCATGTCCGAGGGCTCACTGCATACCATGCTAACCTGTTGCCCTGTCCTCGAGTGCTTGCTGTTTAAAGACAACATTGGGATAGGCTGTCTCAGGATTAGTTCCAATTGCCTCAGAGGCATCGCTGTGGGTGTTGATCCTTATTTTGGCGTTGATCCCTATTTTGGCAAACCCCAGTTACACAAAGTCATAATTGTTAATGCCCCTTGTCTTGAAAGATTTCTCTGTATTGATGTTGAGGCATATGGAACCAGTGTCATTGATTTAACTGTAATATCGGCACCTAAATTGGAGACCTTAGGCTGTCTTACTGATAAGCAGTATGTTCATCCCAGGATCGATATTGGCACCTCAGTGATTCAGGTAGACATGAAATTCTTTTTTTATTCTCATGTATAGGCCGCTGTTATTTGTTCTCAGCTGCAGAGATTTTCATATATTATCTGCATGCACTTGCACATGGTTTGATATGTTCTGTTCGATGCTTGATTCAGGGATTAGACGTTGTAAGCTTGACAACGGTGTTGTGCAGTGTTAAGATTCTAGCTGTCGCATCATGGCCGCATATTAATCTCGATACAATTATTGAGTTGTTGAAATTGGAGAAGTTGTACATAATGGTGATAGTTCTTCACTTACAGCTTGTGGATCACAATGTTCATATATTCACTACTCCCTCCATTACGAAATATAAGGCATCCAGCAGTTTTCATTTTTTGATTTTTTATAAGGCGTGACATTGGAATCGAGGTGAAGAAAGTAAATGGATGTGCAACATTGAATAGAATACGAGCGCTTTTCCTAATCACCCGGCCGGCTGCGCGCTTTTTCTAATCACCCGATTGGCTGCGTGCTGCCTTTGGCATGCAAACCACCATTTGCATGCTGGCATGCGAACGACGCTTTGCATTCTAGCCACGTGGTCCTCTTTTTTTCTTCGTTATTTGCAGTTCGGCGGTATGCGGGATCTTGGCTTATACGCCTTTATAAAAAAGATAGAGGGATCCTTGTACCAATGAGCAAATGTGGTTTCAGGTTTCTCATTTTTATATCTATTTTCTTCTTCAGTCTCCTATTTCAGGGGAAACGAATCGATGGCGTCGTAAACACGGAAAAACTGGTGTGAGCCCTGGGCTCACGGAACCGTGGGTGTGCCCCTCCACCCGATTGGCTCCACGTGTCCTGGATGTCCATCGAACGTTGCTTGGTTTGGCGGCTCGTTGGTTGCTGAGTTACGTGCGGCTCGACAAGTCCATCGCTCGGCTTCACCAGGTCTGTCGCTCAGCTCGCCAAGTCCACGCATCGCTCGCTGTTGCGCCGCCATCGCTCGCGGTCTTCCTCCCGTTGCGCCGCCATCGCTCACGTCGCTTGTCTCCTGGACTGAACGGCGGCGCGCCATGGCTGAAGGACTGAACGGCGGCCATGGCTGAAGTTCGATGTCTTGTACTATTTATTTATTAAATTGCCGTCTGGTTGCGGCAGCTCGGGCATGTGCATCACATTAACGTCGAAACCAACAAAACGCCGGCCAAGCAACAATGTCAGTTTTAGTTGGACCACTGTACATACTTTTGATCGGCAGTCCCAGATACTGGTGGTAGCTCGTAGAACAGAAATGAGGTATTCTGTATTTACATGCACGTGGCACACTACCTATGCGATGCAAATTTCTGAATCAATCAGACGCAGGGACGCACGGGATCTGGAGATTTCTAAGTTTCTAACCTCGACAGGCCTTCGAATTCAGCAAAACCTGACGAGCACACTACAGAACCATGGAACGAACGCAGGCCTGGTCAATCAGAACTCGCAATCAGCCGCGCTCACGCGCGAGCAAGCGACGCGGTGAACTATCAATCAGCCGCGCGGAAGACCTGGTGAGCAGCCGCAAGCCATCCAAGCTGCAATGCGAGCCGCTAGCAAGCAACGTGCGTCCGTTTGATTCAATGTAGCGCCACGTGGCGTGAATCTAGGATGGGGGAGCACCCAGGGGAGCGTGAGCCCTGGGCTCACCCCAGTTTTTCCCGTAAACACAGGGATTTCATTAAATCCTTTGATATCCGTCTGAAGACAATAGAGTTGGAGGAGTATCGAGGCATTAGATCTCAAGTCAATTTTGCCACATTCTTTCTACTGAATGCGAGGGAGTTGGAGACACTGAAACTTGACGTTAAATTCACAGATTACAATGAGGCGTTTTTTACAGAACAACATGGGAAGCTTCAGATGGAGAAAAGGGCTTCAAGAGGTGCACGGTTACACTTTACCAAAAAAAACTGTACCCGTCTACATGTCAAT
This sequence comes from Hyparrhenia diplandra, assembly GCA_015847255.1. NCBI lineage: Eukaryota > Viridiplantae > Streptophyta > Magnoliopsida > Poales > Poaceae > Hyparrhenia > Hyparrhenia diplandra. The sequence goes on along the minus strand of JADLZK010006148.1, from coordinate 37,511 downwards.
CATGTCCGCGATTTGTCTATAGCAGATCCCTTCGAATGTAGATGTTAGAATTGGTCTTGGCCTTGCCACATGCTTTTGGTATTTGTCTGAACAACCATTTCTGACGACTGTAGTGTGTTGAATATCTATTACTTTGAACCTGGATTTAGATGAAATATGTCATGAAAGTTTTTTTTTTTTTACAAATTATAAGATGTTTTTGGCTTTTCTAGATACAACGATTTTACCATGCATCTAGATAGAATGTATATCTAAATCCATAAGAATTTGGAACAGAGAGTAGTATATACATGATGAATGGACTATAGTGGAAACTGTAAATATTTTTTTTTACTGAGTCAAAGGCAAATGATTTTTTTTACGTCCCCAGCTCTGCTATAATTGCAGCTAGGGCTTTACCAAGCTCCATGTCATCAAGTCTCGCCGCTTTTACGTAGTGCCTTGATGTCCACCCCTCTTTCGCTTATATTTAGTCTTGTCACTAGAAGGCTTACAAGACCACTAGAGCTAGTGCAAACCCGCTTATTCACCATTTATTATACTAACTGGTTTGTTTAGTGGAGTTTGTAGAAATTTTTAAAGACTATACACCCACCCCCTCTAGCCATCTTGGATCTTACACTTTCACACGGCTGGGAGGTGGAGGTGGAGGGGGCTAGGGATAGGGCGAGGGAGGGGGTGGGGAGGTCTGGTGCAGGGGGGCGGTGGGGGGGGCCGGAGTGGTTGCCGGGCGTCGACGCCGGGCGGCAGCGTTGCCTAGGCGGCCGCCGGGGAGCGCCCCAACGGTCGGACAGGCTTGTGTTTCCTTCTTGTTAATTTTGAATCGCCAATTCTTGAGGTGGTTCAAACCTTGATGCCGAGGTGCTCGTTGTCCCGTGTGGGTCATGAACATCCGCGAGTAGATGTAGACACGGGGGCGGCGTTGGTGTAGGATGCAAGAGCATTGGCGGCGTCCGCATCGATGTAATGCACGAGTGGTGTTGGCGGCGCATCCGGAGGTGACCTAGGGGAGGCGACAAACGTCGTGCGGCCTCCGCCATCATGACGTTACACCCTCTTGGGACATCGCGGGCCTCAGAATCGGGATAGTGTCCCGTTCCACTACCTGAAGGTGGCCTCATGGCTGCATGTGGGTGGTGGCGGGTGGTGCGGGGCGGTTGCGGGCAGCGGAAGGACAAAACAAAGTACTCCCTCCGTCCCAAAATTTTTTGCTTATCTCTCTTTCTAAGAAGTCATACACTTTTAACTTTGACCAAATACATAGAAAATAACATCAATACTTATATCTTAAAATAGTTTTTTATAACAAAAGTATGTTCCAGTGTCATCTAATGATACTTTACATCATAAACATGATTTTTTTTACTGAGTTAAAGTTAGAAAAGTTTGACTTCACTGAAATGAAATTTGCAAATATTTATTGCACCGAGTATATAATCACCTTCATGGTAGGCAAATAATCACCGCATGGAAACAAGGCAAGTAAATAAAATCGAATAAAATGAAAAGAGAATTATGGGAAGAAGGGAAAAGGAATCTATCGCTATGTCACAAATAATTATCGTAAAAATTTTGAAGATAACTTTACACCATGAAATTCATATACGTACTATATTTTTTTCGCACCCTCCCACCTGTTAGGGTGAGAATTTTTTTCGTAAGAACAGGTAAGAGTGAACGCGTGCAAGGGTCGTGGCAGGACCATAGTCCCCACGATAGAATGTCGCACCAAAACGGTGTCTACTCTTTGGTCTTTTTATTAGTTGGGATTGGGATGTGATGGGGTTGAGCGATTGGGAGAGGAGATGAGTGAGAGATGGGGGAGTACGTACCAGACTCAACAACAACCTACGCAAGTCGGCGATGTCGCCTGGGGCCAGCAGGACGCGGCCCAGTTCACTTGTTGGGCTTGGTCTGTGCGTCTCCCTTTCTCTACCGGCACACTCCCACACGTCGGCCACAGCATTAGCACACACCCGAACCCTAACACTCACTGCTCCCCGCCGCCACGGACCCTCACTGTGCTGCGGCGCAGCTTCCCCACAAAGGCGCCGAGCGCAGGCCGCGGAGATGGAGGAGCTGCTGGGTCGCAGTACCAAGAGGAGGAGATCCAAGAACCAAGCAGGCGTTGAGCCACCGCCGCGGACAACGGAAGCCACGGAGGCGTCCAATGCTGGACCTACAACCCACGGCAAGGAACAGCCGCCGCCGCCACCGCCTGATGCTGGTGGGGGGTGGGGACGACGATGATGGCGTCGACCGCATCAGTGGCCTCCCCGACGCCGTTCTTGGTGAGATACTTTCGCTTCTCTCCACCAAAGGAAGCCGGCCGCACCCAAATCCTCGCCTCCCGGTGGCGCCACGTCTGGCTCGCCTCCCCTCTCGTCCTCGACGGCGCAGACCTCTACAGTGAGACCGATAAGGCCCACCTCAGCGACAGCAGCGACAGCAGTGACAGCAGCGACACCAGCGACAGCGATGACGATGAGATAATGCTTTGCGCCGGCGCCACCGCCGCCTACCAGGCCCCTCGCCTACATGGTCAGCCACATCCTCTCCACCCACCCGGGGCCCGTGCGCCGCTTCTGCATCCCGTCTCTTTATCTCTACAACCGTCGCACCTCCGTGGACGCCTGGCTTAGCTCCCCGGTGCTTGACAACCTCCAGGAGCTTGAGTTCTGCCAAAGATACGATATTGCATACTGCTGGTATATTCGACCGTCTCAGTTGGCACCGTCACCTGCCTCTAGTTTCCGGTTCTCGGGTACCCTTCGAGTTGCTACCTTTTGCACAAGCAACATTCCGGATAGCTCAGTGGAAGGAATTCACTTTCCCCACCTCCAGCAGCTAGGCCTTGAAGATGTCAGCATCTCTGAGGGCTCACTGCATACCATGATTTCCTGTTGCCCTGTCCTCGAGTGCTTGCTGTTTAAAAACAACATTGGGGTAGGCTGTCTCCAGATTAGTTCCAATAGCCTCAGAAGCATCGCTGTGGGTGTTGATCGCAATTTTGGCAAACCCCAGTTACACAAAAGTCATAATTGTTGATGCCCCTTGTCTTGAAAGATTTCTCTGTTTTGATGTTGGAGTCGATGCAATCGACTTAACTGTAATCTCTGCACCTAAACTGGAGACCTTAGGCTGTCTTAAAGATGACAAGCAGAATGATCATCCCAGGATCCTTATTGGCACCACAGTTATTCAGGTAGACACGACATTCTTTTTATTCTCATAAATAGGCTGCTGTTATTTGTTCTCAGCTGCAGCGATTTTCATATCATCTGCATGCACTTGCACATGGCTTGATGTTCTGTTCGATGCTTGATTCAGGGAATAAACGTTGTAAGCTTGACAACGGTGTTGTTCAGTGTCAAGATTCTAGCTGTCGCATCATGGCCACATATTAATCTCGATACAGTTATTGAGTTGTTGAAATGCTTTCCATGTCTGGAGAAGTTGTACATAAAGGTGATAGTTCTTCACTTACAGCTTGTGGATCACAATGTTCATATATTCAATTGCTTTTAATCCTTGTAGCAATGAGCAAATGTGGTTTCAGTTTTCTCATTTTTTGTATCTATTTTGTTCTTCAGTCTCCTATTTCAGGGGAAAAGAATCGATGGCGTCGTAAACACATGGATTTCATTAAATCCTTTGATATCCGTCTCAAGACAATAGAGTTGGTGTATCGAGGCATCAGAGCTCAAGTCAATTTTGCCACATTCTTTCTACTGAATGCTTGCGAGAGTTGGAGTCACTGAAACTTAACGTTAAATTCACAGATTACAATGAGGCGTTTTTACAGAACAACATGGGAAGCTTCAGATGGAGAAAAGGGCTTCAAGAGGTGCACGGTTACACTTTACCAAAAAACTGTACCCGTCTACATGTTAATCATGTCCGCGATTTGTCTATAGCAGATCCCTTCGAATGTAGATGTTAGAATTGGTCTTGGCCTTGCCACATGCTTTTTTTGGTATTTGTCTGAACAACCATTTCTGTAGTGTGTTGAATATCTATTACTTTGAACCTGGATTTAGATGAAATATGTCATGAAAGTTTTTTTTTTTTTTTCATTACAAATTATAAGATGTTTTGGATTTTCTAGATACAATGATTTTACCATGCATCTAGATACAATGTATAACTAAATCCATAAGAATTTGGAACAAAGAGAGTAGTATACATGATGAATGGACTATAGTGGAAACTGTAAATATTATTGCCATGTGCTATTCTACAAGATTGCAGTAGACATCTTGTATTTTGAATTCTGAAGAACAGCACCCAGTATATATATTTATGAAAACTTCATTTAGTAGTACATAATGGTCTTGTAACTTCCAATTGCACAAAAAGTAATACTGTAGTAATGTGTCTTAGTTACAAAATCTACAAGTAGATGCTTCCTTAGAGCCTTTTTTCACCGAGACAGCACAATCATGGCTCATGAGCCTTAAGTCCACACCTGAACTGTTAACGCGTCACATGCTGCTAAGCTGTTATATAAATTCAAGATCTTCAGTGCAAGGTCTTCAAAGGCATCAAGCATGTGTTTTGCAATTAGATGCTCCTTCTGTTTTTCACATATACCTTTTACAAGGGCCCCTCACATTTCTAGATATAATATCAAGGACTCCCAAGTGTCAATCTATATTATTTTATCTGCCCTCATATCATTAGCATCTACTGTATTATTTTATCTTCATAATACAAAAAAATGTGTTTGTTGCAGTGTTGTAATATACTCGAAGGGTACCCGAGAACCCTAGAGAAGAACATAGAGAAGTGTTCCCTTCATATTCAATAAGAGCCCCCTTCATCTCCACTAGTTGAGCACTTGCATCTTTTACCCAATCCATCTCTCCTCCGTGGCTTACATGTCTTGCTCAACCTAGTGTACCTATGGACTATGTAATTGTTGATCTCACATGAAACCCATTATTCCACCTAAGGTTGTCACTTAATTAGGAAAACCAAACTATGACTTTCAAAGTGCTACTGAATTTATCGCTTTGAAAGAACAATAGAGAAGAACAAAATTGCCACTTTGAATTCCTCACTAAATTGCTATAGACTTTTTCAATGAAATAGAGGAAAACAACAAAGTACAGAGAAGAACATAGAGATTGGCTACTTAATTTATCGCTACTCATTTCCTTCACTGAATAGAGAAAAACAGCAAAAACATAGAAGAAAACGTAGAAGTGCTCCTGAATTCATCACTTTAAATGAAACACCTGGAAGACCATAATTTCCAGTTTGAATTTGTCATTGAATTGATACTGAATCCTTCCTGAAATGGAAAAGAATAGCAAAGAACAGAGAAGAACACGGAGAAGTGCTACTGACTGATTTTATCACTTTTTATCACTTTGAAAGAAACAAAGAAGAACATGATACTTTCAATTTTCACTAAAATGCTACCGAATTTGTACTGCACCAGAGAAAAACGATGAAGAACAAAGAAGGAGTTTTTCACTGAAGTGAAAAACAGAGGACAAAATTGCCACTTTGATTTCTTTCACTGTAGTTCTGAATATTTGACTGAAACAGAGAAAACAGTGAGGAACTGAGAAGAACACAGAGAAGTGCTCTGAATTAATAACTTTGAATGAAAAAAAACAGAAGATTAGAATTACCACTTTGGGTGTGTTTGGTTACAATGCTAGGTTGAGCCTGGCTAGGAGGTCTAGCCTTGCCAATTCAAGCTAGGTAAGGTGTGTTTGGTTGCAATGCTTATCTAAGCCTGACCAGAGATAGAGTGTGTTTGGTTACATGTTTTGGTTGGAATACACTCACCCCTTCCTGCTCCTGGTGAACTTACCCTATTCTAGCATTTTGTCAAACAGGTGATGGGTGAGCAAGGCTAACACTCAAGATAAGCACATCACAAGGCAACTTCACCATCTTTGGCTAATTTCATGGAACATGCATCTGGCTGCTGATTACTGAATCATCAATCAACCAACGACAAGCATTTTACAACCAGCAAAGATCACAAGGGATTTGTTGCTCTAGACCGCTGCACCTGCATCTGAAATGGATGGATGGATCCTGCCTGCTTCGATTGATGAAAGATCCAAGAGTGCCCGCCTGATTGCTGAAATGGATGCACCTGCATGTCTGCAAGTAACAAAACTAATTAGAAAATGCAGTACCAACATAATGACGATGTCAATGAGGCATTCATCCAACGAGCAATTAAGCAACTAGTACATACTGACGATGATGGGGAGCAGAAGGTCGCTGCCGTCTTCCATATTGAGCACAATCGCGTGGTGTGGCGCCGAGTCCCGGAGCCTCAGCACCCGAGGGTTGTTCTTGCCGTAGCGCATCTGGAGCGAGGCTTGGATTGCCTCAGCGACCTGGAGTTGGAATGCAAGGACGAGGTCTTCTCTGAGTACGGGATCTCCACAGGGACGCTGTGCCGTCGTGGTGGTCAACCGCCTCTCGGATCCCGCTGCTACTGCTGCTCACCGCTCGTCATGGACGCCGACCGGCGAGGGCGACGGCGAGGCCGCCGTGGACGCGCTCGTGGAGGCGTTCCTGAAAGAGAAGGCGCGCCGCGGCGGGTTCGTGGACGGGGAGGAGGAGGTGTACGAGGTTTGGGGCGCCGTATGTGGCGCGCGGCCTCGAGCTCCAGGTCGCCCTCCCCGACGCCGTAGCGGTCCTCGTCCGTGGTAGGGCCATGGTGGAGGAATCCCGGGCGGCGGTGGCGCGCATCCGGGCTGGCGGAGGATGGCGAGCTCGCAGCAGTGGCGTGGGTCCAGATGCGAGCTCCGGCGTGCGAGAATCGGCAGGGAGGCGGAGGCCACGCTGACGGGCGGAGGGGTGGTCACGCGAGGGAGGAGGAGGAAGAGGAGGTGAGGGGAACGAGGATAGGAGCCAGCCGGAGCCAGGCCAGAAATGAATTGCAACCCCCTGCAATTCGATCGTGGCCTGGCTACGAGCGTACGGTTACGCCGTACCACCTTGGCCTCGGCTTATCTCCACGGTTTTTGCAACCAAACGCTTTCAAAAATCGGCCAAAACCTGCCTCCCCACCTCAAATTTCTGCAACCAAACACACCCCTTTGAGATTTTCACTAATTGCTACTGATTTTGCACTAAAACGGAGAAAAAAAGCAAAGAACACAGAGAAGTGCTACTGAATTTTTCACTGAAGCACATCTCACAAGAAATTGCAGTTTCTACTACAACCAAATTCCTACCTCTGAAGAACAGAGAACGACAAATCGCAAATAGAGAACAATTTTGATGGTTTCCAACAATTTGTGACAACTTTAGATCTGTCGATAGGGAACTGCTGTGGTACTCGTCCTTGAGATGGCACGAATCTCTGCCACCGATGGACGAAGCAGCACGCTGGCACCTCCACCCTCTTTTTTTTTTTTGGAAAGATCCGGTTTCCGGCTTTGATTAATAAGAAGATGAAGCAAGCGTTAGATTACATGCGCCAAGTGGCGCAAGACAACTTCCCATGCTCGACAAACCGTGAAGCCGGGCGCCAAGGACTAAGCGGACTACTCGTATTCTAGAAACAACCACTATTAAAAATTGATTTTACATGGTGTTCGATTTTATTTTCCGTGGCGGGCATTTGAGAAACCGCCACGTAAAATAGGTGGCCCGGCAACCCGTCCCGGCGGAGGAAAAACCGCCACGGTTATCGATTAACCGTGGCGATATTGTAAAATAACCGCCACGATTAATCCCTATTAACCGTGGCGGGCATTGTAAAAATAACCGCCACGGTAAATAGTTTAACCGCGACGGTTATTGTAATAAGCCCGCCACGAAAATGAGGCCCAACTTACACTTAGAAACCAACCACTCCCAGCCGCCACTTCCCTCTCCGTCGCCCCACACCTCCCTCCTTCCCTCTCCCGCCGGCGAGGCAAATGCCGGGTCCCTAAGGACGGCGCCCCTCTCCTCTTCCTCTCGCCGGACGGCGCCCCTCTCCTCTTCCTCTCGCCTCGACGGCGCAAGGGCGGCGGCGCTGAAGTCCCGCGGGAGGCGCAAGTCCCGACGGCGACGGGCGAGTCCCGAAGGGGGCGCAAAGGGCGGGATCCGGCCAGGCGCCGCTGGATCCGGCCAAGGGGTCGCCGGCGGAGCAAATACGCCGGCGAAAGCAGGCGGCGAAAGGAGCAAATAAGGGCACGAGAAACCGGCGCGCTTGCAGCAAATGCGTCGAGGAGGGAGCAATGGCCGCGGGACGAAACCCTAACGGGCTCGGCGGCCCGATTTGGGCCCGTTAGGGTTTCGATTGGATTTTTCTTTTTATTATTTTTTTAAATTTATTTACCATGGCGGGCATTTTAAAAAGACCGCCACGGTTAATCTTTATTTTCCGCGGGCGGACATTGTTAAATAACCGCCACGGTTAATCGATTTTGCGTGGGCGATATTTACCGCCACGGTTAATCGCTCGATTAACCGCTACCCTAGCCGTGTGGCGGTTTTAATGTCCGCCACGAAAAAAAAAAAAGGTCCGCCACGGAAAATCAATCCCGTAGTAGTGAACCGATGTGCATCATCTAGCTGCACTATCATGGGACCTCCATCGTGTTCGTCCCCCAGCTCTACCAAGCTCCATGTCGCCAAGTCTCGTCGCTTTCCATAGTGCCTTGACGTCCACCCCTCTTCTTCAGTTGATCTGGTCTCCATCTCTCTCTGGATCACCTTTGTTGGGTGCTATTCCATTGCCTGTGAGATGGACCAGTCCTGTTCAATTTTGCATGCGGCTATAGATGATGGCACAGTGAGCCCTTTCGCTCCAATCTGCTTGCATCAGTGTGTATATATTTTACAGAGTCCATGTAAAAGTTTTGCTCTTACAAATATCAAAATCAATTAACTGAAGATAAGCGACCACACCAAGAGTATCAGAAGTCGAGTAATTCAGTTTATGTTGAGCTATAAATTTGCAGAATATAAATAATATGAAAGTGATTGCTCACATGTATATATATATATGGGTTATAATTTCCTTGTCTCCAGCTGTTGGCATTTGAGTTTGGTATATTCCATCTAAATTGCTAAGCAGCTACTCTTTTGCAAAGCAGCTGGATTTGATTATAAAATATGTATATTTTTTCTTTCAATCACGATTATACAAACGCTTTGGTGGGCTCTATGTAATTTTAATATTATATATTAACGATACAGAAATCTTAAGCTTATTTAATTTCAAGTTTTCTTATCATATTTTTTCTTGCTCAAAAAAGTTTTCTTATCATATTTTTTAACTTGTGTGGATGAAGAACAACTTAAAAAAAATCAATTTTAACTTGCTGCACTAAAAGAAGATTATATAACTAAACGAGTGCAATTGCTAGCCCATAAATGAGCACAGAAATGGAAATGAATCACTGCAAAACCACACTTAGACCGATTCAAGTGCAGTGGGAAAGAACGGGAAACATTTCTGGGCTGAAAGCTTGAATCGTTTCGCTGCTATCCTATTTGGTGTTGTTTCTTCTGATTCTGGAGAGAGCCGAAGCTGATATAGGATGCCAAATGACTCCACAACCCACCCAAAACATGTACTAGTAGCTTGTTTGTGTTATCGGTTCACCTTCTCAGAGTATGTCACCCGTGGCGGATCCAAGATAATAGGCAAAGAGGGGGCTAAATAATGACGGTGAATGTGCGGCAGGAGGAGCGCCCCTTTGGATCGGCCCCTGTATGTCACCGTGTTTTCTTGGTTTCCCATATGTGATGGAGGTAATAAGAGATCTTTGATGGCAAAATTTTTGGAGGTTGCATATTTTTTTTAAGCATGAGGACTATTTTGGAATGAAGGAAAAATAAGAAATTAATATGTAGTAGCTTGTTTTTGTTCGTTGGTTCACCGCCTTCTAAGAGTCTGTCACCGTGTTTTCTTGGTTTCTCATATGTGGTGGAGGTGATAACAAAACTCTGAGAGCAACTCCAATAGTTTTACAAATAGGATTTGTATTTTTCAAATTTGTCAAAAATATGAAAAGTGATCTCCAACAATTTTGCAATTTAGATTGATATGTTGGGCAACTTGACATAAACTATCCTCAACTTGGCAAATATGTCAAGCTGGGAGGGACTTGACAAATCCTCTCTTGCATGTTGTGTATTGACCGCAAAAAATAAAATCATTTCCCTACTTGCATGATGCACATTGGCTTTTTTTTTTTTTTTTTTGCCAAGCTAAATTTGCAAAACTATTGGAGAACCACAGTTTTTTCACTTGACATATATTTTTGTAACTTGGCTAATCACAAGTTTTGCCAAGTACATTTTGCAAAACTGTTGGAGATGCTCGGTGATTTTTTTTTTTTTGTTGCATTTTTTATTATAAGCGTTTGGAATGAAGGAAAATAAAGAAATCTTGGAGGATTGAATTCCTTTTGAGAATTTGATTTTTCTTATAAGAGCCTTTGGAGCAAAGATTGAAACCTATGAATTCCTTTAATATTCTTATGGACTGAGTTATCCCTAGGACTTCCGCAGGAAAATAAGCATGTTTTGTTTTCCTATATGTCATTGGTTTCCTACGTTCTTCCTATGTACCATCCAAACGCTTTATTCATGGCTTTCCCTTTTCCTATAAGATTGATCGTCTATTTGGCTATAAGCTTTACACACGAGGACAATGCAGATGTGGCTGCAGTTAATGAATGGATTGCTTAGCACAACCAAAATAATACTCTATCCGTTCTAAATTTTAAGTCGTTCTATATTTGCTAGTAGCTAGATATACAATTTAGAATGGAGTGTGATATAGGTGTTTACTTAGGATGTAGCTTTTCAAAAGCAATCGTGAGCTATGGGCTTCTGAAAACTTGGTGTGGGATATGAGACGCGAAAAAAGTTAAAAGCCTCTTTGGTGAAACAACTATGACTTTTGGATACACATAGGCTTCTAAAGCCATGGGCCACGACGTCACCTGTGGTCGTGGAGGAGCTCGTCGGAGGGAGACGGCGCCGTCGCGTAGGGGTCACCAGGGAACGAACTGGGAGGTCATGAGCGGGGCCGCTAGGACCGATGCCATGTCTGCGCGCTGTAAGAGGATCTTGTCACACATGCCACTCAAGCGGGGGGGGAGGTGGGAGGGCGGCTACACGCCCTACGGTGGTGCCACTTGACCGCCTCGAGGGTAGGGTCGGTGAGTTGCACCACCGGAGAATCCTATTGTCGCCGCCTCTTCCAGTTGCGTCGTGGGGCCTCTTGCACCCGACGAGGAAAAGAGCGAGAAGGATCAAATCATTTTATTCTTCATAATGGATGGCAATTCAAGTAATTTTGCACGCTTATGTCCGCTCAAAGCAGCTCTTTCTCTGCTGTTGAAATAAACTACGTGAAAGTGACTTTTTGCAAAAAGCTGATGGTCTAGCCGGTGTCCTTGGTTGGCATTTGAGCTTTTGGGAGCAAAAGCTAAAGTCAAAAGCCAAACCAAACACTCCCAGTGGTGCTTGTAATGTATGTAACCGATGCCGTTCTAATTGATGTATAGCACATTTTTTTTTTTCAAAGAAACTTTTCACGACAAAAATATGATATGTAATTGCAACAAATATTTTAGTTGTCTCAACTAACAATGTAGACCCACAATGAAAAAAAATTAGGAGATAAATAAAGAATAGATTTGTAGTGCTATGATAATATGTTACTCGCCCATCTAAAATTATAAGACGTTTGATTTTTTAACCTCAATATGACAACTCATCTTATTCAATTTTATCAAATTTGACCACTCATCTTGTTCCCGGCGAGATTTAAAAAGCTGGGCCGGTTTGAGACGTTTGAGTATATATAAGAACCGTGCCGGTTTCTTTAAAAAAAAAAAAATCCAAACGGTGTCAGCGATTTATTATAAAAGAGAGACGGTTTTTTTAGGGACCACAAACTTTTTTTTTTTTTTTTTTTTTTTTTTTTTTTTTGACTTACAAACCAGCGTTGTTTGGGCCGTAAAGACCATACGGCCCACCCTCAAACTGTCACACGCACCACAGTCCAGAGCCTCGCCTAAAAGAAAAGAAAAACCCCACAGTCGAGAGCCACCGTCTCTCCAATCGCTTCGCTGCGGCGGTGCTGCCTCCGCACAATCCACCGGCCGCCGGACGCGGAGATGGAGCTGCTGTGTCCCAGTGCCAAGAGGAGGAGATCCGAGGACCTCGCAGCCGGTGCGCCCCGCCGCGGGCGACGGAAGCCATGGAGGCGGCCAATCGCGGATCTACAACCCACAGCAAGCCTCCGCCGCCGCCGCCTGATGCTGGTGGCGGCGGCGGTGGTGATCTGGACCGCATCAGCAGCCTTCCCGACGCCGTCCTCGGTGAGATAGTTTCGCTTCTCTCCACCAAGGAAGCCGCCCGCACCCGAATCCTCGCCTCCCGGTGGCGCCATATCTGGCTCGCCTCCCCTCTCGTCCTCGACGCCACAGACCTCTACAAGAAACCCATGGCCTACCCTCATGAACATGAGAAGTTCAACACCGCCAGCGAGGCCCTCGCCAGCGCTGTCTCCCGCATCCTCTCCGCCCACCCAGGCCCCGGTCGCCGCTTCTGCGTCCCGCCGCACTTTCTCCAGGACCATCCCGCCACCGTGGACGCCTGGCTCAGCTCCCCGGCGCTTCACAACCTCCAGGAGCTTGATTTCTGGGCATGGAAAGATCTGATAATTAGGTATAGGTATAGGTATAGGTATAGGTATATGAAACCCCCTCCGTTGGCACCACCACCTGCCTCTATTTTCCGTTTCTCGGCTACCCTCCTAGTTGCTACCTTGGGCAAATGCGAGCTTCTGGATAGCTCAGTGGAAGGGATTCACTTTCCCCACCTCAAGCAGCTCGGCCTTGAAGATGTCGGCATCTCTGAGGGCTCACTGCATACCATCATTTCCAGCTGCCCTGTTCTTGAGTGCCTACTGCTTAAAGAAATCGTCGGGGTTGGCTCCCTCCGGATTAGTTCCAATAGCCTCCGAAGCATTGGCGTGGGTGCTGATGATCTTAGAAAGAATCTTCAGTTCTTACGGGGAAGCTATAATTGTTGATGCCCCTTGTCTTGAAAGATTTTTTCTATCTTGGTACCATCAAGCCAATCGATTTAACTGTAATCTCGGCACCTAAACTGGAGACCATAGGGCGTGTTGATGATCAATGGTCTGGTCATCCCAGGCTTGTGTTGGGCACCACATCTATTCAGGTAGCCATGGCATTTTGTTTTCTTCCCATGAAAAGGCTGCTGAATTTTGTTTTCTGCTACAGAGATTTTCATATCATCGGCATTTGCAGATTGCTTGATGTTTTGTTTGATGGTTGATCCAGGGATTTAAAGTTGTAAGATTGACAACGGCATTGAGCAATGTCAAGACTCTAGCTGTCACATCACATTATATTAATCTTGATACGGTCATTGAGTTGATGAAATGCTTTCCATGTCTGGAGAAGTTGTACTTGCACATAAAGGTGACAGTTTTTTGGATCACAATATTCACATATTCTTTTTAATGAATTGGTGTTAATCTTTGTACTATTTTTGTTTGAGTTTCCCATTTTGATTTGTTTTTTTGCTTCAGTCTTGTATTTCAGGGAAAATAAGTCGTTCTCGGTGGCGTTGTTATCACAATCTTGAAGGAGAAATGAATCGGTGGCGTCGTAAACATAGGGATTTCATTAAAAGCTCTGATATACGTCTCAAGAAAATAGTGATGACGTATCGAGGCATCAGATCACAAATCAACTTTGCATCATTCTTTCTACTGAATGCAAGAGAGTTAGAGTTAATGAGGCTCGAAGTTGCAGACAGTGATTACAATGACGCTTATTTTGCAGAACAGTATAGAATGCTTCAGATGGAGAAAAGGGCATTGAGAGGTGCACGGTTAGAATTTACAAAAATATGTAGGCATGGTATTCATGTTAATCATGTGCGTGATTTGTCTGTAGCAGACCCCTTCGAATGTAGATGTTAGAATTGATCTAGGTGTTTCACCTTGGTGTTGCCACTCATTTGGTGTTTGTTGGAGCAAATATTTCTCATGGCTGTACTGTTTTGAACATCTTACCTGGAATTCTTAGTTTATGTTATATGAGATAAACTGCCTATATAGTAGAAACAGCAAATATGAGAGCCATGTGCTATTGTGCAATATTGCTGCTGTGGACATTTTTTTTTTTTTGGAAATCTGAATGTCAGCAACCTCAATAGATTTATGAAATCTCCATTTGGTTCTACATATTGGTCCTGTAAATTCCAATTCCAGGAAGCAGTGCTGTACATAGTTAATCATCTCATGTGTCTTAGCTACAAAATCCCCAATTAGATGTTTCTTGTTAGAGTTTCTGGAGAAACCCCAGTCCTTAGCATTGCTATGAAGACCAAAAATTCAGGTTCAAACATTTTACAGCATCTGGCACCTGGCATCTGATGCAGAGCACAAGGTTGGCTCAAACTATCACCTCCAATGTCCAGAGTCCACTCAGGTCCCAGGAACTATATTAATGAACTGGAGCCACAAAAATGTGTCCAGTAATGAACTCTACCATCAAGGTTTACCAAAAGTGGACCTGCTGCTCAGCTGTAAACTCCAGATGCTTAGTACAAGGTCTTTTAGGGCAGTGTAGTTCACTAGGTGAATTGATGAAGTTTGTTTCATGACAAAGGGATTGGATAAATACTCCCCAAAGCAACCCCTGTGTCTAACACATTGGTGTGGTTGGTCGTTTTTTCAATATGGGTCGCGCATGGCCCTGTGTCTTAGGTGGCTGTGGCTTAGCCGCTTAGCTTGATCACTGATCGCCTCCAGCCTGTTCTTCACTTTAGCTCGACGTGAGCCATTCAAGTTGAAGAACTAGCAAAAGTGATTCAACTGCAGAAGCTGGCGATTCGCCTCTCTGGCTCTCTCTACCCATCCCCTGGCGGCAGCCCTGCTCATCGCCTATGTCCCTCCACCGCCGCCGCTCCACGCCAGTGTTCTGCCCTCTCCTACACACACATCTCTCCCTTATAACCCCTCTCCTGTCATCTGCCACTCTATTCTCTGCTTCACTGCGGGATTGTCGCCATGGCCACCCCTCTCAAACTCTAACATCCTGCCACACCAGTGCTGCTGCCACACTTCCTCGTCACGCTGCTTGATCTGGCTGCTTGACTATTTTTGCTGCTTGATCTGGATCTTTGGTACCAATGTTGATGAGCAGCAGATCAGATTCCATCCTTTCATCAAGGTAACCACAGAGAAAACTAATCCTCTCTCCATCCCTGTCCCGCATCAACTCTTGGTTGGTTTAAAAGGCTATGGCTTCACCAGGAAAAGTGTTCACTCCCTGGCTATTTTTTTCGCTGCAGTTCTGAGATAGGAAAAATACAGGCAGGCGAAGTGGGTGGGAGTAGGCCGATTAAACGCGCCTGAGTTGTCCTCATACATAAGGTAAGAACTGAGCCACCCCCACACCCCCCCCTCCCCCTCTCCCCGGATGGGTTATTTCTCACAATACTTCGATCCAGCATATCTGAATTTTTTTTCATCCCAGTACAGACCTTGAATTAACTGAAGAGAACAAAATTTGCCTGCAGATATGAACTTTTTACCAGGGTTATATTCTGAAATTAATGTCTCCAGGTGCTCAATGATCCCATCAGTCGTGATCTGTAAATTACATTTGCTGGGAGCTACCCCGCAGGAGGACTCGTCTGCCTGGAGTGAGCCGATTTCATCAGCAAGCTGCAATCTGCTCCTAACAGCCGCCATTTGTTGCTGTGAGCCGCTGAGTGTTTCACCCACACACCTGGGACTGGGAGTGATCTGATTTGAAGGTAGAAACTCTTTACTGAAAAATACTTTTTTATGGACTCACAATGTGTGATGGAGTGTGAATGGATCCAAAGCTGGTCACATACAGGGATAAAATGTGTAAATGTTAGTACAGTTTGATATTTATATAGCATATTAGATAGGTGGGTTTAAAAGGAAGCCAAACACACGAACCTTGCTAAACCCGCTATCATACGCTTGCAACGATATTTTGTTATCCACAATCAGTTCATCAGCACTTGTCTTCCTTGTTCATCTCAGCCAAAAGTGGTAGGAACAGGGGAGTATCTATTTTCTTTGATGCAGTGAGATTTTGCATCCCTTGAGTAAACTCTGAATGCTTTTTGGCTTAAACATTAGTAGATATATGTCTCACATTTCCTTTTTTTTCCATCTGCACGGTAGAAATCCACTTTCATGAAGTCCCCTGTTGTAGTGGAGCCAACAAACAGATGGCATCCCATCTCTAACACAATGTCCACTATTTTGAATTCATAATAGTAAGACGCCTGGTCTCATTACACTTGCTGAACCTGTGTAACAAAGAGAATTTTGTTTCATCAACTTTCAATTCATTGGGAGGCATGTCATCATGCATGTGAAAATGAAAATGGAGTCATCATAAAAATTACGGGAGAGATAGCGCCGGACGTCTTCTTCAAAACATATCTCGTGAAACATGTGAAACACTTTCGATCTTTTTAGCAACATACATATGGTTCGGTTGAACCATACCTCTAAAACAAACTGAAACAATTGAAACAAACAGCTGAAACATTGGGGGAATTGAAACAATTGAATTTGTCCAAAGTCCCTAAGATGCTACTCTAGAGAAGATATTAAGTGTGGTTGGAACAAGCTAGTAGTTTGAAAAGGAGGAAAAAAAAAAAACCTATGACTGCTCTGCTAGATCAAGACCAGAGGGTTACGTCTATTTTGTAAACCTTGACTAGGTGTGGTGCATATCGTTGAACAACCATATGACTGTACTAAAACAACTGAAAATGCACTATTGCAACATGCGCGGGAGGGGATGAAGGGGAGAGAGAGCTACACGGTTGTGCCATGGATGGGCATGGCCGCCCGACCACTACTAGAGCGTGAGAAAGGAGGTCGTCGAACATCTGTTCCTGTGTCGCCTCACCAAGCCTCCATATCGGACGCCGCAGCCGTCGCACATGAGCCTGCACGGGGTCGGTATGGCCACCCGACGACGACGGGACGCCGATGTCAAGGTATGGGTGACGCCGGGATGAGGGAGGTGCCCTCGGATCTCGGAAGGAGCGGCCGGCTCTAGCTGGGGCGACGTCGGCGAGCAGATCGGGAGGGGCGCTCTGGCGAATGGCTCGCTGCTACCACGAGCGGGGGCATGCGGGGAGGCTCCTGGGTGGGGGAAGGTGCCCTCGGGGTAGAAGAGGAGGACGCCAAGGTCTCGAAGGAGCGGCTTTGGTGGTGGTGGCGCGCAGGCGACCTACTCGGCGCGGGCAGCGCGACGAGGGTGCTCGACGGTGGAAGCGCCAGCGAGCGGCTCGAGCGGGGGATGCACGAGGCGGCTCGATGAGCAATGCGCTTGGGCAGAGGCAGCGTGTGGGTGAGGATGGAATCGTGTTATGGACGATGTTGGGGCTGTGTGGATTGAGGAGGAAGAGAGATGCGATTGATGGCTGCTGTGCTACAGTACCCGCGGCACTACAGTACCACGGGTACTGTTCACAGATTGGCGGCGACGGCTAGGGTTGCGGGGGCACAGGAACGCCGGCCGCGGGGCTCTGCCCACGGCCGGCAAGAGAGAAGGGATTTCCTTCTTAATCTCTTGCTTGATTTAGATTGATACATGTCCTCTCATTATATAGAGAGGCTTGACTTGACCCCTAAGCAAGCCACTAATTAACTCTAATGGGCTAAGGCCCAATACACTCTTGACTCCTCTAACAAATCGCATATGTGGAGGACGATGTGTAGTTCTTAGATGGGCTGGGTCAGCGTTGGGAGCATCCGGACGGCCGTAATATACTATTACCGTAAAAATTATGCAACATTTAAACCACTAGGTACATTAGGAAATTTGAACACCTTTAATGAGGGTGATGAGAAGGGCAGACCTGGTGCAGTGGTGAGGGCTATCTCACTGAGTCACCAGGTCATAGGGTCGAAGCAGCCTTTCCGTAGATTTTATGGGGGAAAGGCTTGGCTCGGTTTATCTCTTCCCAGAACCCACTCACGTGGGAGCCTCCGGCACTGGGTCTGCCCTTTGTTTTATAATGAGAGTGATGTGTCAAATTTTCTCTAGCGTTAGATGCACCATTTGTGCATAGACCCCATGTCAGGTTTTGAAATATACCATGAATTGTTTTGTTTCTCCATAGTTGGAGTGAATTTCAGTGGTTGTTGTTTTCTCTAGATGTGATTTGTTCAGCTTCTACAAATGCTTAGCCAGCTTGGGTTCCTAGGTTTCTGATCTTTCGTTCTTCCTGGTTGAAGAATGCAATAATTTGATCACAAACGAACTGATTTTACAAAAACATTGAAACTTGAGCATTAGTTTGGCTAGCCTATGCCAGTTCATACATAAGTAGGGTTGGCATGCTGGCTGATCCCATTCATATCAATTGTCCTCTCCAGCAACCTGTACAAATAAGTCATGCTTCACATGATTGAGTACCAATAATTGTGTTCCGACTTCCAAAAACCCATTCCTTATCATGTACTCCCATTTTTCCTTGTGTGGAACAAAACAATTGTATTTGGGTTTCATAAAATCACAATGTGTTATCATATTTCAGTGAGATGACATCTCACAATCTCCATTTATGCAACAAAAACCACAGTATATTGTAGTTTGGCATGACGGGGGTTGCTATGTACATCAGGAATTTAAATCTTAGCCAGCCTTGTTCTTTAAAAATGAAGCTTGGTCTATGGTCATACAAAACATTTATTGGAATGGGCTACATTGCACTTTTTTTCACTCAGTAAGAATTGTTTTAGTTTTTTGTATAAAGTTACTAAAAGAAAAACTATGGTGGTGTGACTATTACATTTAGTATTAATTGGTTTTGTGGGGAGTTCCCATCATACTTGGGCCATCTTTGCTCAACCAGTTACACAACAACAACAACAAAGCCTTTCAAGTCCCAAGCAAGTTGGGTTAGGCTAGAGTTGAATCCCAAAACAGAGTCCCCAGTAACGGATCTGGCACATCAATCGCTGCTTTCCAAGCACTCCTATACAAATATAGATCTCTAGGCATATCCCAACCCTCATGTCAATTTCGGTTTTCCTCTACCTCGCCTCACAATAGTGTCCTGACTTCTGAACCAGTTACACAATCTGCAAAATTTGTCCTAAACTGAGTCCCTTTAAGCTCCCAATTTTTCCAGCTTAGGAAAAGTAAGCTTTCATGACAACAATGGAGAGCTCCCAATGTTTGCAGTAAGATGACAAGATCTCAGGAAGTTCTCATTGGAATTGCTAGATTATTTTTTCGAATTATTTGGCCTGGGTGGACATTTTACCTGGGTTGATTTGTGTGGATGGATAGGATATATTGGAGATCACTTAATTGAGCATGATTCGTGACCTGGGTTGCTTTGTGTGGATGGATAGGACATATTGGAGATTGCTTAATTGAGCATGATTCCTATTTCAGTCTCACTGCGGTAATCTTCTCCTTGTTCAAAGGCACCAGTCAATGTAAGAACTAAGAAGAGACTGTTTTTGTGAGTCACAGACAGATGAACAGATCAGAAACAATGGGGAAGAAGCACATGTGCTGCCTGCTCCAGTTCCTTCTCCTAGGACCTGGTCCTGCTCCAGGCAACAAACACAATTAATCATTGCTGATTCCTGATGTGATCAATATGAGGTCCTTGACAGACAGTGCCGTAGCTACATTGGGGCGAGCTGGGGCAGCTGCCCTAGCTAAAGTTGGTGCAAGACCTTATTTTTTTTATAGGTTTATCTATTTCTTATTTTTTTTTTTTTGCATTAGAAGTTCGCCCCAGCTAGTATTTTTCGCTGGCTACGCCACTGTTGACAGATCCATGAGCATTTGGCTCTGCACTGGTTAGGCACAAGGTAAGTAAGAAATGAGTCCACCACATTGCTTTCACCTTTTCTATATTTAATTCACTATGGCGGTGCTTACTTCCATGGTTTTTTGTTTTCTCATCGAGTCTGATTTCAGTACTATGTTTTATTTATTTCAGATTGTTGCAGTGAGACATACTCCAAGACAATCCAATTCAAATTTTGCGCCAAGTTCAACTAATCCAAGACATGCCACTGGTATGCTCTCAGGCTAGAATGTTGCTGTCCCGTCTAGACAACGAGTCCTTTGCGCCCCCCAAAGCACACACAAAAAAAAAAAAAAAAAAAAATTAAAATAAATAAAAGTGGTGTTACGGTTAACTTCCTTGGATAGCATTATGTACAAGTGATGCTTAGGTACACTTGAGAAGGTATTGCATGACACCGTTTTGTTTACACCTTGAGCTATTTATTAGGACTACTGTCCATTTTGTTGAGTTGCATGTCTAATCACCCATTTAAACACATGCTGCAGAGGCAATGAAGGCTTTGTATGTGGTCGACCATGTTCAATGCTGCCATGAGGTGGATCATCTGGGACTTGGGATCAGAGGAACTCCAGCATTTTTTGAAGACCATCCATTGAAGAAACACATTTTTTAAGACCATACATGTAAATATCTCATTATATATGTCAAATTCCATCTACAAAACGCCTATGCTTATACGACTATACTGACAATGCGATACAATAAGTGATTAATACACATAGCACCGTCTCGACCAACGTTATTGCAGGCTGTCATAATGATGTCTAACAGTCTGAATTAAGTGCTAGCAAAAAAAAAAAAAAAAAAAAAAAAAAACCCGTAGTAGGCCAATCTCCAGCCTTTTGCCGTCGTTGTAAGAGGTCAGATCTGCATGAGTGTCATTGTAACGCCAAGACCGGCACACAGAACAGGTGCCCGTGTGACACCTGGACAGAAAAATGCAATTGTAAAGATTTCAAGCTTCATGTGAATTCATATACCCTGATGAACTGCAGATACTATTTGATTCTTCCAATAAAAGCATCTAGATGCCAGTATAAAAGCACAGAGTTGCTACTCTAATGAATAGCATTAGCAAAGTAACACTCAGCCCAATAGCAGGGGCCAAGTCAGACCATGGGTCTTGTGTTAGCCTGACATTAGTAGTTTGAAGTGATTAATACTAGCATATCATGGTCTTTTTTCCTGTGCCCACGATATAGAGTTTGAACACCATCAAGCAAATTCACCCTACCATTTCCATCCAACCAAAGAGTGGTAGAGCCATAATCCAAATCTATACTTGGTCACAAAGATATTGTCCCCAAGACAACATATTCAAATAGAATAACCCAATACAGTCAACCGAAGTAAACGCAGGCAGCGACAAGAACAATCAGAGTTTCCAGGCTTTTTATACCCTGCAAACCCAAGCCGATCATGCTTTTTTTTTTTTTGAAATAAATGCTGATTTATTCGATTCCCTTGAAGTCCTCCAGCAACAGAAAGAACAAATCCCTCCCACCCATCACAGTATACACATGCCATGCAAAATCAGCAGCTACGGCATTCACACAAACTAATCAAAGGTCATATTAAAACCTCAAGCCATGGTCAAATGTCACGTATCAAGAAGAAACAAAAAGAGAAGACAGGATTTCCAAGAAACCCGTGGATTGGAATGTAAGGGAAGGAGGGGGATCAGTGCTTTCGAAGTTCGAACTGAGATTAGTTTATTTGACGGTTTCTGCATTGCATCCCAGATTCAAATGATAATGGCCCCATCTTTTATCTAAATAAAGTCCTCGCACTCAAAATAATCAAGTACTAACATGGAAAAAAACATCCAAATATTCGTAGGTAAGGAAGTAGTTAAGGATCAAGAAAAAATAAGCTTTACATGAATTTTGACATTCTGCTCAAAAGAGACAATTGGATTTTTGCCACTCCCAACAAAGTAAGTAGATGAATATTGACCAGAATCATATTTTGCACTCAAGAAAAGACCAGCATAGGTAGCACATGAATCTGCTTTCTGCACTTCAGTACTTATGCAAAACAAAGACGGTCAACAGACATCTCAATGGTGGATGAATATTGACAAGAAGACATTCTGAACAGTAGTTTAAGCATTCACTACTTATGGACAGGATAACAGGAAAAACATGTACCAGTGTCCTAAAACGGGCCGCAGTGAGAAGGGGTGGTGATGAGGGAATAGAGGCACATAATCTAAATGGAAGAATGAAGTTCCCAGCAAATTTGATTCAAAAGATTAAGATGGAACAAGTGCATCTTCTGCTGATATCTTATCCTATTAATAATTAAAAGAAGAAAAATGTTGAGGCATGAAAAGCAGATCCAAATGATAGGTGTCGACAACACATATAAAACCAAATGTGTGGTGAGGAAATAGACATATAAAAAGGTAACACAAATATAGGACTGTTTTGTAAAGAGCTAACACATGTTATTGATTTGTTCTATGCTCTCAGAGAAAACATCCCAGAACCGGACAAAAGAATGGAAAATACTTGAGCTTCTGCAGGAAAAAAATCAAAACAATTGTACAGATCAATTGTGCATCGTCCTAACCAATCATTATTTTCTAATGTCATTGAGAAACCACAATCCAGTCTCAACCCTTCCTCCTTGACTAGAAGTTGCTATTCTTTCCTGACATATTGTGTTTCATTTTGAGATATGTGTAACGTCAAATTGCCTATACTTTTTCCATTTTGACATTACTATTTCTAGATAAAAATGTGTTTTTTCTTAACAAATATTCATTGGTAACTTGGAGGAGCACAAGCAAGAAGTCGTTACCTCGGATGCAGAGATAGCGCACTCGGCCAAAAGTCAGAGGCCTCCAAGCTTCCGTATTAACCAAGCGACAAATTTTCATGCTGAAAGTATCATAATTTAGATTCTGAAATAGAGTTCTCAATTGCAGAAAAAACAAATACAGAGATAAATTGAGCTCTTGTTGCTAAAACACCCCTGCTATGACAATAAACAACTCCATTGCTTTGCCTCATATAACCAGAGCTTGCTTTTAGAGAAATAACTTGCTCTGTTAGCTATCATCTCTTCACACCCTTTATGACCTGTTGATTTAAATCGGAGCAGCCCTTTGAGAGCAGATGGAAGTCTGAACTATAGAACTATTCTAGAGCAGGCAAATCATTAACATGTGTGCATGCGCATAATGCTTGTGGAAAGACAGCTGTTTAATCACGGATATTTTTCATTGCTGAAAATTCCATACAAATGAAAGGGAACAATATGATGCTTTAATACATTCATATGAACAGGCTGGTTCTCTCAAGAGTCAAGATGAGTACTGAAGCATCAAAACAGAAAATGTGATGTTATCAACTAAAAAGACGCATAAAGAACTAAAGGAAGGTTGAACACAAAGTTGTTATTCAGCATTGATCAAATGAACCAAGCCAAGTTGGTGTTCCAATCTATAGCATCTTCCTTTCCTTCAGCATGAGAAGACTTCTCTGATTCAAACCATTCATCAAATGGGTCGTCTCTTGAAGAATCATGGATGTGCTCTGACAGGTTAATGATATCCTCGCCACAGTAAACATCTTGATAATATCTAGCATCATGTACAAAATGAAACTTAATATGTCGGGAAGCCATGCTCCTGATTTGTAGTTGCCTTTGCTGATCCTCAATCCATTCCTTGGTCCTTCCAGGTTCACAGTCCTTATTTCTAAAGGTTCTGAACTTCATTAGCTCTAGCAACCGGGCATTTCGAACAAAGAATTGGGCAAACTTGACATCTGGCCGCATGCCTTCATATCCATCTAATGCTACCATTTTAAGATGATGCTCAAGGCACTCGATGGGATTTTGTTTATCATAGGTTGCAGCACTTCTGTATCCTTGTGATGCCTGAATAGCAATAACATAAGAAATGAAAGAATGTTTATTTTCGATAGCAAAGAGAAATAAGCATTGATGCAACAAAAATTGGTAATGCAACAAGCCCCTTTTAGCTACCGAAGAGTGATTAAGCCAAAAGGAACAGAAACTGCAAAGCTCTAGCAGCAAGCATGGAACATGTATATAAGACTGATGAAACAAACATTGAAGTTGAGAAGAGCTCACCGAGATGTATAGCTTCTCCAAGCATGGAAAACACTTCAAGTAGTTGCTGACGACATCGATGGAATCTGCATTTTTCACAGCCAAGATCCTGACGGTTCGCAGTGTCGTTGCCAGCATGACAGGCTGCATCAGCAAACGCTTCTCCATGAGAACATAGTCAGGTCTCACACGGTTGACACGGCGATCGGCCAGTCCAAAGACAGAGCCGCCAATCTCCAACTTGAAGATGTTGTAGGACAGGGATCCCAGGACTCTGAGTCTTGGAGCACTGACTACTCGTAGCTGGTAAGATTCAGCATTAACCGAGCGGCGGAACAGGACCAGCTTCTCTAGGAGAGGGGCATCCTCGATGATAACCTCGCATGTTGTGGATGAATGTGCAGGTGAGAAGGCGAAGCTGGTAATGGTGGGTGAGTCGATCCGGGCTGTGTGGAAGCCACTGCAGCTGTCGAGGACGAGGGTTCTGAGCACAGGGCAGCCGGCGAGCACCACGTGGAGCGTGCCTTCCGGGATGTACACGGAGCAGAACGAGATGAGCTCCAGGTGCGGGAGCCGGAGGCCCGCCACGGCACGGGCGGAAGAGATGGAGTGGCCGCGGATCTTCAGGGCGCGCAGTGTTGGAGCGAACTGGAATAATGCCCGCTCTGACACCACTATCGTGTCGTCCCACAAATACTCTTCAGAAGGTACTTCCTCGATCTCACTACTACTAAACGCTTCTGTAGGGGCGGCTCATTTGGCGCAGTAGGGGTGGTTTTCGAAACCGCCCCTAACTCTCCGTTCCTACAAAGACAAACACTATAGGGCGGTTCTGCGAGCCGCCCCTACGTGGTCATCCTTTGAAGGCGGCTAATAAGGACAACCGCCCCTACCGTGGCTTTCATTAGGGGCGGCTCAATATAAAACTGCCCCTACTCAAGAAAAAATCTTGTAAGGGCGGTTGTTTCTAAAACCGCCCCTAAAAGGAAAAACGATAGGGCGGTTGAATCTAAAACCGCCCCTAAACTGGATTTAGCGTCAAAAAAAAATAATTCAAAACTGAAATATATATAGCCGCCTCTATAAACATCTATAATTCACAATTCTCACAATATATGTACATATTATATTCAATAAACATCTATAATTCACAATTCTCACAATATATATACATATTATATTCAATAAACATCTATAATTCACATAACTCACAAAGTATCATCTCCATTACTCAATCTTACAATAAACATTCATTATTCACATAAGTTACAAGTTCAATCTCATCTCTTAGTTCACCTCCCTATTGCTAGCCTTTCCCACTCACGAAAATGTTGAAGTTGTGGATTCTTCTGCAATGCGGAAGTACGATCAAGGTAGCAACCTTTTGGATGTATAGCATGATCTAATATTAAGTCACAAAGGCTAGCCACGAGTTCCAAGAGGTCATCATCTCGGTAAGGGTCCCCTTTTGTCCCTACACGGCGTCTCGCCTACACAATTAGGAGATAATAAAAAAATTAGCCTATATATAGAAACACATAGTGAGCATATACATAGAGAGAAAGGAATGAGCATATATACCAAGTCCGGGTGTCTCGGTGCGAAAAGGTCATTACTCATCGCCATGCATACATAATATCCATAGTGAACACTTCCGGGCTTTTGCTTGGCACACTTGTGTATATAAAATTGTTAGCAAATGCATTTGAGATTATGCAAGATCGAGGTAGGTTATACTTACACAAGTATCCATTTTGGCGCTTACGACTCACCCTTCATTACGGCAAGATGTCTCCCATTCAACTTTTTAACATACCAACGGTATGCCCTGTTGAAAATTGATATTCACAAATACAACATGTTAGTATGTGACAAAAAAAGTTAGGAGGTTGTATTGAATCATATAAGAGGATTGTCGTTATTTATACGATTTGAGAATCGCTATGAAGTCGGAATAATGTGCGGCCGGAGTGTGCGGTGAATCCAAAACCCACGCGACGCTGATCCCGACATCGACACATATAGCGATCCGATGGTTCTTGCATAAATTCAATCGAGAGGAAACGATAAGCTCATTTGCGTATAATATGTATTAACCAACCTTTATATACTGATTCAACTTACCCGAAGTGGTATGGTAGCCATATACTATGATTGTTTTCGAGATTTTTGAAAGACACGGCTAAGTATGCCGCCATGTTAATGTCCGTCCTTCATTGCCTTACGCGCGGGGGACCATGACGCGGGTTTAGGGTTTAGGGTTTCTTGTGCCTTGATGGGGCGGTGGTAACCAGGCTCCCCGCCGCCGCCGTAGGGGCGCCTCGAAAAAAAAAAAAAACCCCTAATGTAAACGGGGCGTTCTTACTGTAAGCAATTGTAGTAGTATCTCGAGCTCCCGAGAGACCGAAGAGGGCGGGGGACTGGAGCCCCGGCGGTTGTAGGACTCGCCGTCGTCGTCGACAAACGGTGAGTTTGAGGCGGCGGCCGGGGCGCGGTGGGCCGCGAGATTCCGGAGACGAGGCGCTTGTATTCGTCGTAGCGGTTTGGGGGACGGAGATCGAGGTTGAGCGGGGAGGAGCGCCGGATGTGGCGCCACCGGGTGGAGAGGATCTGGGCGCGGGACGGCATCGGCGGTGGGGAGGCGGGTGACAATGTCTCCAGGGGCGCGCCGTCCGGGAGGACGCCGATCCGGTCCTCGCCGGCGCCGCCCCGTCATCCATGGCTTCCACCGAGATGTATCCGTGTGGGATTTGGGGAATGGTTGCGGCAAAGGCCCAAGGGCCAACTAGGTTTCTACACTGGCCGTCCCACTCCCACTTGTTAGTTTATATTTATACTCCCTCCGATTCAATTTTTTTTTTTTAGATTGACGCAAAGACAACGCAGATGCTCACAAACGCACGCACACTCACCCCTATGAACACATGTGTACGCAAACCCTACCCCTATGAGCACCTCTCAAGGACTAAGTACCCGAGAGATCCGAGATTCCCGAAGCCACCATTGGCACCTCGTTGTCGACGGGAACGTTGCTTACCACTTAATGCATAACGCCGTAAATCCTAGGAAAATCCCAGGAAAATATCGAGCACCATTCCTGATGGGTAGCGTCCCCACTGGACTGTCCTACCATTAGACTACAAGCTTAGTTTTTCTCGAAGTTTAACCCATCGTCTTAATAAAAAAATTATGTAAAAATAGTCTAATTTAAGTCTTTTTTTAGAGAGCATTCGTTAATAAAGCATGCCATAATAAAATAAGTGATATTTTTTTTACAAAATTTTGAATAAGACGCAGCGGTTAAAGTTATGGTTGAAAAAGTCAAACAACCTATAATTAAGAACGGATTTAGTAACAAAGAGAAAAAAAAACCAAACAACCTATAATTAAGAACGGATTTAGTAACAAAGATTTACTGTGACAGATTCTGCACTTGGGACTGGTAGTTAAGGTTCAGCAGACTCTAATCTAAACATGAAAAATTGTTAAATTTTAGAACGCTATAGGGGTACAAGTTTTTTTTTTTTTAATGAAAATAGGAGCACAAGTTTATTCATCAAACGACATATAGGCCACTAAATTTGGCACAGGAAAAAAACAATAGGAGTACCGGTGCTTCGGTCTTTCAGCACGGTGTGTCGGGTATATTTAATTTAGGATTGGCATAATTAAATCACATAAATTCTATGCTTAAAAAAAGACACATAAATTCTAAAGACTCATATTGCCAATGCTAGATGCAATAAAGCCTTAATCTTGTATGATATTTTGACTACCGTTGACTCAACTTATAAATGTAACCTAAGTGTGCAACAAGGAGGACGGACTCTACTCCCCCCCTCCCCAATGCTCCCACTGGGGCGACTCGAGGGCTCCCAGCGCCGCCGCTAGCCTCCTCCCCACACCTCCTCAATGGCCGTCGTCACCGCCCCTGCTCGTGGCGGCAGCGCCAGCGCTGACCCTTCAAAATGGGTGGCCGTCGCAGCCCTTCTCCCTTCCTCCTCATCCCTCCTCCAACCCTAAAGTTCACCGGTGGGTCTCCGGGCGAGGCCTGTTGGGCGGGGGCGGGAGGCCGAGATCTGATCTTCCACCCCAAATCCTCGCGCCCCGCCGAAAGTGGCTCTGCCCGCGCGCGCCGGCGGCTCGGGGCGGCCGGTGGACGCGACCGGTTCCTACACACATCGTCCACGCCGTCTCCATCAGCCAGCCTTCCGCGCGACTACGGCCGGCAATCCTCCCCGATGGGCTGCTCCGATGCGGTTTGGAGTGCTAGGGTAGCGGTGGCCGCCCCGTGCGTCGCGGCCCGGCCTGTTGGCCTATGGATACTCGGGGGTCCGGGTGTGGCCTTCCCTGGGCCAGCTTGTGGGGCCCCTCCGACAAGCCTCCCCCGAATTAGCCTTGGGGGCTGGCAGTGGTCAGAGTGTCTTGTGTGGTGCATCAACGTCGTCGTGGTGGCGTGGCCGGTGGCGAGTCCCTGCGTCGTGCTTCTCATGCCATGGTGGTGTGATTTGTGGCAGGCAGGTGGCATGCGAGCTTTGCCGTGGTTGTTCAGGTGGTGGTGCTGCCACTCCTTGCACCACACTCTCTTCATCATGCTCCGGCCGCCAACCTCGCGGCCCCTACGACGACGAACAAGGGTGAAAATCTCGCCCGGGCTACTTTAGCCGGTGACAACGGTGGCGCGCCCGCGTCATCACCTTCTTGGAGGCGTCGTCCTCGGCCCATCGTCGGAGCCCGTTGGCGTCCTTGGATGTTGGCATCCGTGGATGTCGATCCCTTCTGAAGGATTCGTTGATGCTCCTTGCTTGTCTCCTTCGGGTCGGGCTTCGCTTTGGTGAGCGCTGCGATGAGCCTTCTTGCGCTTCACGTTTCTCATCACCTTGCTATGTCTAGTTGGTGTTAGTGGTAGCTGTAGTCGTTCAGGTAGGTCCTGCTCGCCCGTGGTCCTGTGAGGCTGTGGCCTTGAGTGACTCGGAGGAGTGTATTCTTCGTTGTATGGGCGGATGCTTTGCCGCCGCCGATGTATCTACTGGTAAGTCCTCCTGCGCCCTTGGTCCCGAGGGCGTGGCCTCGGTGACTCGAAGGAGCTTTTCGATTTTGTGGTCCTCCTCGCCCGTGGTCCCGAGGGCTACGACTGAATGACTCGGAGGAGCTTCTGGATTCCGAGGATTTCAAATGGATGCTTTGCCACCGAGGTCGTCGTCTATTCCGGCGGATGCTTTGCTGCCGAGGGTGCTTGGACAGGTGTGCTTGCCGTTTGGAATTCTAGCGGATGGTTTGCCGTTGTTTCGTCTCACGCGGCTCCTATCACTACGGCTACCTAGGTGTTGAGATATTATTTTGTATTAGGCTTAGTTGTGGGGCTGTTAGGTGGAGGGTCCCCCCAACTCTTTGTTCTTGCTTTTCGTTTCTGATGTCTTCATGGGTATTCCTTGGATTACTCATGAACCCTCTTGTACCATCTATGTGTAGGTCTATTGACCACTCTGTTTCTTCTTAATAAAATGCAGGCCATATGCCTTCTCTACAAAAAAAAGTGTGCAACTGATACAAAGATCTTCCCTACGGTTTTGAGTCTGACCCTCACGTCGTCTCCCAGACAGCAAGGGGATCAAAGCCACCGCCGCCCTAGGGCCCTCTCGAGGCTACATTTCTAGCCATCGCTATTGCTCGCTCGACAAGCGGCGTGGCAGCAGAGCCCACACCGTGGTAACTTCCTCTCCCTCTCGGCTTCCTTCGCTTCCCCCACCCCTAACCTCAACCTCCACCATGGACGTCGGTGCCCTCCAGTCGTCGGTGATGGTGGATTAGGCCATGTGGTCGATAGATCTAGCCTCCCCGTCAACAATTGCTACCTAGATCTGGCGCGGGCTGTGCTCGCACCTTGTCGTCGTCGACCGGTGGTGCTCTCATAACATTAAATATCTTGAAGACGACGAACCCGGCGGGCCCGATCCTTGTTGTGGCCAACGTTGTGATGAGGACATAACATCTATGGATACACCCATAAAAGCTAAAGACAAAGTGAGCTCGCTCCCACATTTGCATAGCGAAATTTGGTACAATTCACTTGGTTCCACATGTACGTGTCACTATTTTATTGTAGGTACAAATGGGTCTCAAAGTGCAAGTCCACCGGAGTTACGCTTTCGGTTCGTCGGCAGCATGACAGTACTCTATTAGTAAGGTCATAACTCATCCATCCGAGTGCGATGGAGGTCAATGAGCACTTGATTGAAAGCTTATTTTATAGGCTTTCAAATAGATCTGGTCCCACCTCAATTTCAGGTCGGCAAGACATTCAAATTATCAAGACATTCTGCTGCTACTTCTGCCTGGAGCTACAACATCGTCATGGGCTTGTTATCCTTCATTGGGACCTTGGCCCAATTGGAAGACGCCCCAAGGACATGGAGAACATCTTAGGGAAGCTTTTGGACGTCCTCCACCTTGGCCACCACCCTTAGGGAGGTCAGCAAGGGCGTCAAGCCAAGTTGGAGGCCCACTCCACGTCGAGTTCGAATTCGAGTCCATCTCGGGCTCTGGACCAAGTCGGTAAAAGCGGATGCCCAGTCGCATGCGGACTCCGTTTTGGACGATCCATACATGGATGGAAAGATAATTTCATAAACTAACCATTGGATTTGGTTTGAGGCCCAAATTCCGTCAGAATCAAGGGAATCTTCAAAACAATTTGACGTCCGGAATCTATCGGGCGCTGCGTCGCCGTCTTTTGGGCCGTTTGGGCCTTGTAACGTGTTAGGGTTGCTTAGTGACGTGAGTAGGGGTCCTTGGACGCCTCTTTGGCTTTATAATCAGTAGCCGCCGCCTATGTTAGGGTTTGGGTTTTGCTTAGATCATTCTGTCCATTGACAGTCGTCGTTCATCGGTTTGTGGAACCCCAACTTTTGTGAGCTTAATCATATATACGCAATTGTCACTTTACTTGAGTTGCCTATTATTGAGTTCTTGCTTGTGTTCTTCAATTCGCAGTTGGGATTAGCCTTCTTGGCGAGGTCAACCGGCTTGTGACACGTTGATAGCCGAGGGAAACGTGGTGCTAAGATTGCGGGGGTTCGGGTCTTTATGATCCGGCCGGATCGGTGTGTCGCTTCCGACCAAATCGATAGTTATCTTGAACCTGATGGAAGATTGGGAATCACGCCCCCATTACGTTGGGGGGCATCGTCGTCAGCATCCATTGCCCTAGGAGGACGCCTCTTCACCAACCAATGAGTCGTAACTGTACGCTTCACTTGCGCTTTGATGCTAGTTCCGGTGGATATGAACTGTCATTGCATTTTTCGTGGTTGCCCTATGACTTTGGATAGTGTCCGGGGTGAAAACCTTTGCTTGGTTTCTCGCCCCCGGGCGGCAAAGGACACAACATGCGCCATCTACCTAACGAAGGTGTCATCAAAAACTCGCTCATTCGTGATAAGGCTTGGGTTCAAAGGCCAGCTCGTGCGCTTCTTTCGCAATGTGTCAAAGGATGCCATTATCCTTCGGAAGGCATCGCTGGACCACTTCTACAAAGACATAGGTGGAGGCCTAGTTGACGATTGAAGTGTTCGGTGTCGACAACCTAGGAAGGCGATCGGAAGGGCGGTGTGAACGTGATGATTGGAGGGCCTCACACCTGCTTGGCACACACCTGCTTGGCATTGGAGGGTGATAGTCTACTATTTGCAACAACGTGAAGTTGATGAGAAGGTCGACATGGGGGGCCAGTAGAGATTTGTGTTACTGAGGTCTGCATATATGGCATCCGGTGTGGTGCGGCAATCACTACTAACGAATTAATTTTCGGTGACGGGCGTTTTATATTTTTGGAGGCGGGCACATCCGCCCGTCAGCAACACATGGTCACGGTTAATACATGGAGCACCGTGGCGGGCAAAAGTGCCCATCACGGTTAATCGGCCAGAAAAAAGAGAAAATCGAGCCCATCCAAAGCCCGACAAGCCCATCTAGAGCCCATCCACGCACCACCGCGGTCGCTGCTCGTCATCGCTATGGACCCACGCCACCACAGCCCCACGTCAATGCAAGCTGCGCCGTGGTGGAGGTTGACCGCCGGATCCGCGTCGTGGTGGACGAAGGCCGCCCGGATCTGCGTCGTGTTGGATGAAGGCCGCCGGATATTCATCGCCGCGGTCGCTGCTCGTCATCACCGTGGCCCGTGTTGCCACAGCCCGGCGTCGATGAAGCCGCTGCACCGTGGTGGAGGTTAACCGCCGGATCCGCGCCGTGGGGGGGACGGCGTCGCCGGATCCACGCCGTCCCGAGCCGCCAACGTCGTCCGAGCCGCCACACGGCGAGCGCCCACACCTCGATCCACACCGCCCGACGCCGCCACCCACGACGGATCTGCTTGTGGCGCGACCGTCATCTCGCCGTGGCAGATTTGCTCATGGCCATGGCCGCCGCCAACACGCGCCGCCACCAACATCCACGCCGCCGGAGCCATGGGGAGGGAGAGGTGCTGGGAGGGGAAGAGGAGAGGAGGGGACTTGGGAAGGGGAGGGGTGGCAGGACGGGGCCGGCAGCCACTGCGTGGGGAGAGAGGGGGCGGCGGTTCCACAGAGGGGCAAAGGGAGAGAGGGCGGCTGCTGGTGCTGGGTGAGGAAGAGAGAGTGGGAGTTCAACCCTAAACCCTAAGTGTAGTTATATTTGTGTGAGACAACTTTGGGCCCGGTTTGGGCCAGATGGGCCTCACCCTTTTCCGTGGCGGGTGCTATTTTTCCGTGGCGGTCGTATTAAGGTGCCCGCCATTTAAAAATCGATTTTCCATGGCGGGCACACATTTGCCTGTCACGCGTAAATCAAAACTTGATCGTCCGCGGTTAATCGTGGCATCCCGCCACGGTTAATATTTTGAGGTGTCTCGCAAAAATCAATTCGTTAATTAATGATGAGTAGCATGCATATACGGCACGTCGGTGGCAACTGCTGTCGATATGCATGGCAAGGCGGCAGCGAATCCTGCGCGGATACAAAGCACCATGGTGGTAGTGGTCCGGGCTGAGGCCCAGGTGGAGCTGATTATTTATTGTTTTTTCCTGATTTTCAGAAGGGTGCCCTGTGTCTGCCCCAGTTACTAGGCAGTTGCAAGGGCAAGAAAAAGTGTATTGTAGAGTGATGGTTGGACAAAAGGCAAATTGGAGCAGGTCTTTCAGAGAAGATAGTAGTCTGAACTAGAAAATTACGTCTCTTAGGTAGGCTTTGGCATCTCCTACATAAAACGATCAAGGCATAAAAAGCCATACTTTTTAGGCTTCTTCATGTCACTTTTGTTTGGTTTTGGCTTCTTCATATCAGCAGGCCGGGCTTCCCTGAAAAACCAGATGTTGCCTATCTGGAAACCCTGCCAGACCATAATTTAGAACAGAGGAATCATTGTTTATTCATGGATATTTATTGCTGAAAATTCCATATATAGAAGAAAGAGAACAATATGACGCTTTAATACATTTATATTATATGGACAGACTGCCTATATATCTCAAGATTAAATATAAAATGCGACGCGACATTGTTATTCAGCATCGATTAAACCAATCAAGTAGCGGGGTGTACTCTTCCAAGCTACATATAGCATCATTTTTCGTTCA
Organism: Hyparrhenia diplandra; assembly: GCA_015847255.1. Lineage (NCBI taxonomy): Eukaryota > Viridiplantae > Streptophyta > Magnoliopsida > Poales > Poaceae > Hyparrhenia > Hyparrhenia diplandra. The sequence goes on along the minus strand of JADLZK010006148.1, from coordinate 3,942 downwards.
GCAAGCCAGGGCTTCCTTCTCTGATTGAAACCATTAATCAAATGGGTCATTCCTTGAGGAGTAATGGACGTGCTCTGACAAGCCATTAATATCCTCGCCATAAACATCTTGATCAGGATTATTTACAAAATGAAACTTAACATGTTGGGCAGCCATGTTCCTTGTTTGTAGTTGCCTTCGCTGATCTGCAATCCATTCCTCCGTCGTCCGAGTTTGACAATCGTAGTAGTCTCTAAAGATTCTGAACTTCATTAACTCTAGCAACCGGGCATTTCGAACAAAGAATTTTGCAAACTTGACATGTGGACTTTTGCCTTCATATCTATATAATGCTACCATTTTTAGATGATGCTCAAGGCACTCGATAGGATTTCCTTTATCATAGCTTGCAGCACTTGAAGTATTCTGGTGATGTCTGAGTCACGATAACATAACAAATGAAAGAATATTAATATATCGTTAGCTAAGAGAGAAATAAGCATTGGTGCAGCATATAAATTGTTAATGCCACTCATAGGATCCAGAAATTCTACTGCAGCTGCGAAGAGCATAGGGACACAAGATCGCGAGCATCAGGGAGATGGTTAGGTGGCCCTAGCTTGGAGGCCAGGCAACAACTATTGCCTTGCTTAATTAATTCAGAAAGAGTCGAGAGGTATTTATCCTCTAAAACTTACAAACAAATCAATTTGGGGAGGCATGCAACCTTAGTCGTTTAATTCGTGAGTAATCAGCATGCAATTCCATTTGGGGAGGCAGCCATATGTAATTTTTTATCCTCCCCAATGCGGGTTTCAGCGCAATGTACAAACTCTCCTACTTTATATATATAAAAGATGCACAAAGCTTTTGCGTATTCGAGAATAAAATTACAAGCAAATCAATCACCACAAATCCTATAATTATGGAAATAGTACAAATAACTATAGATGCCTGGGTCCCTTGCCGCCACTGTGGCCACTGGGCCAGGGCCAGCATTGATAAGTGGTTCTTGTCATAACAGCAACAAGCCCTTTTTAATTTCCAGGCCGGGGACATGCATGATGCTCAATCAGTTGTTTTTCATGTCGTCGTATCAACTTTGTCCAAAGTCAAATATTTATATCTTTTACTATTGATTAAAAAAAATTGTATAGATTAATGATATAAAATTTATGTTTTTAGATTCACTGAGTAGTTCATATGTTGTCAAATTATAACGATTGTTTGAAATAGATGGTCAAATCAAAGATGGTAATCTCTTTCGGTTAGGACAAACTATTGCCACATGTAAAAAAAATGCAGGGAGTATATATCTTCAACGGGGGTGCGGTTCCAAGAAGAATATGGTTATGCCACAAAGATTAATTTAGCAGCAAGTATGGAACACATAAAAAGTGTAGCTGAGATGGGCTCACCGAGACGTATAGCTTCTCCAAGCATGGAAAAACACCTCAAGTAGTTGCTGACGACATACACGGAACCGACATCTTCCAAAGCCAAAATCTTGACGGTTCGCAGTGTCGTTGCCAACAAGACGGTCTGCATCAGCGAACGCATCCCACCAGTGATTTCGCCAGACGATCTCACACGGTAGACTCGTTGGGTGGTCGATTTAAAGACGGTTACGCCGCCAGCGCCAATCTCCAACCTATGGATGCTGTTGGACAGTGATCCCAGGACCCTGAGCCTGGGAGCGCTTAGCACTTGTAGCTGGAAAGATTCAGGAGTAGCTGCGCGGTGGCAGGGGAGCAGCTTCTCTAGGAGAGGGGCGTCCCTCGATGATGACCCGCGATGTCGCCACAATGACCCCGTGCCAAAGGTTGTAGTAGTCTGAATCCGCAGTTACGATGGCGCGCAGCTGGTAATGGTGGGCGAGTTGATCCGGACAGTGGCGAGGCCGGTGCAGTGGTCGAGGACGAGGGTTTTGAGCACAGGGCAGCCGGCGAGCACCCCCTGGAGCGTGCCTTCCGAGATGTCCACGCAGCAGAGGGAGATGAGCTCTAGGTGCGGGAACCGGAGTGCCTTCTGAGTTTGATCCAGATTTTGATCCTTCCCTCACCTCAAGGGTTCAAATGTTGATCTTCCTCTCTTCCCCATCTCCCAAAATCCACAAACCTCTCCCCGGTGATCGGAGCCAAAAACTCAATCTGCTAGCCCTCTTAAGTTCTGTTCCCCGATGGAGTCCGTGGAGAAGATGCTAGGGAAAAATGCGGATGTCGGAGGAGGAGAGAGCGGGGTGAAGATCGACGGTGCGAAGAGCAAGCTTTCCCCGATTGGCGGTACCAAAGGCAGTCCGAAGGTCGTGGCGAAAAAGTTGGTGCACCCGAAGCCCTAGAGCGCACGTTGGGCCGAGTGTGGTGTCCGATCAAGGGCATCACCTGCAAAGATCCGGGTGAGAATCACTTCCTGTTCTCATTCTTGCAAGAGTCGGGCAAGAGGAAGGCTTTGGAGGATGGCCCGTGGATGATTTCAAAAGACTTAGTGGTGGAGATGGAGTTCAATCTAATCCCAATTTGGGTGAGGGTTTCTAATCTGCCTTTGGGATGATGAACAAGGATACCGGGAGATATTGGGTGAGAAAATTGGGTAGGTGCAGGATGTGGATGTGGGAGAGGATGGTATGGCGATCGGGAGGGTTCTCAAGTATCAAAGTCTTCCCGGACATTCGTAAAGCCACCGATGCGTAGGGATCATGGTGAAAGTTGGGGAAGATGAAAAGGAGAAGTGGTGTTCTTTTGCATACGTGGTGGCTTTGCCCGCGCCATGGACCTCTCCTTCGGCGGTGGCATGGTGGCGGAGCCGGCGCGCCGGGTGGGTGGTCGCTGACACCCAAAAATGGCGTGGGTCTAAGGCACGGTAAAAATCCAGACTTAGTCATATTTTGGAGGTCCAAGTCACCGCAAATTTCCGACTTAGCCAAATTCTCAAGGAAGATCAAAACGTTTGAATGCGACCGACGCACCGACCGGACGCATGATCGCCGTCGGTCCAGTCCGTCCGACCGCTGCCCCGGCCAAATTCGCGCCCGCGGTCCTCGCGCGACGCAGATGACCGGAGCGCCCGGTCACTTGACCAGCGTCCGGCCGAAGCGTCCGGTCGCCCTGGGCTCGCGCGAAGTCGGTTCCCACTTCTAGAACCGACCGGACGCTGACACCGGCGGCCCGTGTCGGCTTGCTGCCCCACAAATCCCGGTCAGCCCGATCTCGGGCTGATCCGAATCGTATCCAACTCGGTTTGTTTCCAAACTTGTTTGGTGCGATTTTTGGTGATTGGAAACGTTCTAGGACGCCTTCCTAAAAGGATAAGACCATCCTCCCTATATAATGAAGGGGGTTCATGGCCGATTTGATCCCATCTACATCCAATCGACAACCAATCTACCTCATGTCCCGCTTGTAGGTCATCTTCTTCCTTCAACCCCTCTATCATGCTGTTCGGCCGCGAACTCAAATAAGTTTCGTCGGCGTTCTAGGCGGCCCACGCTGGTCCTAGAGCACCCTCGCGGCGTCGTCCTCCCGACGGGTCTTCCCCGAGGTGCGTTGAGGTTCTTCCAGCCGCCACCAGCTTCACGCGCCCCCCTACCGATCCCTAGATCGGTTTGGGCTGCCACGCCGTGTGCTCGCTGCTACAAGATCGATCGCGGTCTTCGTGGGCGCCCAAGGCCCTCCCTGTGTTGGTGTGAAGCCCTAGTTTCAAGTCAACACACTTTTTTGGCGACTCACTGGGAAAAAAGAATTGTTTCGGTTCTACTTTGCAGCCGAATAAATCCTTACCCTAGCCCTAATTCATCATTAATCTATCAATTTGTCGCTTGGTGTTTATCACATACAAGTGAAACAAATTTAGGCGTGTTGTGTTGTGTTTTCTCGGCTCCAAGAAGATTACAAGAATACATGGAGGCGTATCGAGACACTACATCTCAATATCATTACTCCACGTCTAAGGTAAAACTTGCAAATT
>JADLZK010006147.1:0-26416 GCA_015847255.1 Hyparrhenia diplandra | reverse complement strand
GCCAAAGCACCAAGACTTCACTTGTGCCCTTGACTCGACCGAACCCCCAAAGCCGCCAATCTTGAGCAAAGACGAGCACCCCGCCGCATCACCTCCTGCAGAGTATAGCACCTCACCATGTCCTACCGCTGAGCTTGCAACGCCAAAGCCTCTATCTTCTCCCTTCCCGCTATCCATGCATGATACCGCCTTCATGTCGTTGCTCACTGCAGTAGGGAAGCAGCTGGCCTTACAGCTCTCTCTCTCCATTGGACTTGGCCTCCCACAGCAGCAGCCAACTCCCAGGTGCCCCCGGCAACCCACAGCCAGCCACCGCCAACCACAACCATTACTCCAGAAAGGTTAGCAGCTTGGCCAGCAACAAGGCACAACCGACCATGGGTGGCCGTGAAGCTAGCCACAGCTGGTCAGGGAGTTGCCACAGCTGGCCGCGTTGCCCAACTGGTACCTCCGGACGCCAATCCGCTGAAGCCCCTGACTATTTCACCGCCCCTGCTGGGTCCAACCACTGAAACCCTCCTCGATGTTAACACAACTTTCTTTTTCATTTCATTATACTTGTTATCTATACTTGTTCGCACATGATCTATCTTTATCTATCTATATGCCGCGTGTCATGCCTTCGTGCCAGTCTATCTAGCTCCCCTATATCGCTATGGATGGCAAAGTACCCATGTTGTGGTCGAAGTTAGTTAGTCTTTTGTGTTTGTGTTGGTCTTTGTGTTGTGTTGTTGCCCTCGTGGACCATGCCTTCGAAGCCATTCGAGGGATTGTAATTCCTCATTTGGATGTTCAATCGGGGTTCGTCCCCCATGACCCGTGACAATCGAAAGTCCTATTCCCTCGCTTTTAGTTGGCTTTGTAGTACCACGATCATTAGCTCGTATCCACGCCCTAGGACATGGCCATTGGCAGACTGGATGTTGATATTTCCACATGGCTCTTACCTAACGCTCCGAAGCCCTCGACCTAGTCTAGTGGGATAACAATTAGAGACAACTTTGGTGGAACTCCGACGATGCCAACTCACTTAGGTAAAGCTCATGGCCGTGAGTCACCTCTCCTTGATCATCGGGCTCGACCCTTTTTTCTCTCGCGGTTATCCTAGCCACCTCATATGATTGTGCCATCTAGACTATAGCATTCCTTTGGGTCTAGCGTGACAAATCGACGCTATGAGACATATAGAATAGCCTTGTGCCCTTTTTAGTTGCACGGTAATGTGGTGCCCCCACAGTGGTTTGGATCATGCGACCATGTCAGCTTTTCAAGCTTTGACTATTCCATGACGAAGTTAGACGAAAGAGTGCAGATTCCATTCCTTCCCTCCCTTGTTCTCAATCCTCGCTGATCTAGCAAGATGGGAATGAGCCCTTCGCTTGTTTGGTGTTTTTTTCTCGACATTCCATTCCTTTGACTTATTGTTGCTATGGCAAGTGGATCAAAGGAAGGTGAATCCCCATGTTCCTCTTTTCTTGGTTCTTTCATGCTTAAGCCCTTGTATGCTCATACCTATTTATAGGTCGTAGCATTTTTGATTCTCAGCGTTGAAAAACCACACCGTTAAGAACCCTAGGGGATGTCTTAGTGCATTTAGTGCACCTAGGTCTTGGTACCCTACAAGTAGATTGGGCACTCATGTTCTCTTGTGTGTTTCTCCTTTCTCGATGCCTCAAATTTTCCATGGCATGAGTATTGGAAGGAGTTACCGCTAAGTCTCCTTCTCATCTCTCCCCATTCCACCGCCTCGGCCGATTCTCCCTCACGATTACAATGGTGTACGGATTGAGAGAGACTGAACCGCTTTTAGCCTCGCTTTTCGACATCGGCCCGAAGTATTGGCTAGGCTATGACTTAAACTTGTGCTTAAGCAAAACAACCACTCTATTTTCTTTGGCCTAGTGGATTCGACATCCACCAAGAGGCCAAGTCGCCCCTTTTGTTTCTTCGGTGTTGTTGGTTCCTTTCTATGTCTTGTTGCCTTTAAGAGTATCGATTGTTCTCTTGCCTTTGTATGTCGCCTCGCGAGGTAGTTTACATCGATCGAGGATAGCATTGGTCAAGTTGAACCCATTGAGGAAGAGAACATGATCGATGGGACATGGAGGAAGATAACTACAAGTATATGATAGATCTCGAATGGAAAGTGAACAAAGCCACGTCCCACCCAACCTCAGAAATTCTATGAGACATGCACAACGTAGTTGCTAGTACTTTACTTTTTATGCAATTGAACTATGATAGGTTGCATTTTAGAAATTGTTTGGTAGCTATTACCTGTTTCAACCTTTTACCCCGGCACACCTCCATCGATAGTGCTTGACAAGCTCGCTTACTACTTACTACTTACTTCTACTATGCATTATATTTGTGATGTGATGCTTAGGGTGGAGGATTGTTTGTGAGGGATATGGCACATGGTGCCGATACTATGGTAATAATATGGTAACACCGAAGAGATTCCTTTGGTATTTGTCTTGGGTGTGTGCCGAGGGTTGAGTCGACCTGCATGTGATGCTACTTAATGAGTCTTTTGGACAAGTCTTGCCATGGGGGGTGCGACCTAGGCATTCTCAATGAGAGGTACCCCTATGGCAGATACATGTTCTATGAGGAGATCATGGGGTGGAATTCTATCATGGGACGAAGCCCCGGAAGGAGGTGTCATTAAGGCATGGGGTGTTGGTGAACCCGTAAGAGAAGATATCTTGTCCGGTCCTACCTAAGGACCATGTATTTGAGGAGAACCGAATCCTAGGACCCTTCATGCGCATTCATTTGTCCCTGCCGGCAGGGGACGAATACACTTTTTAAGCAGGCGGTGCCACTACGGTTAGTTTTAAAGAAGGCGATAGTGTAGGGGAGATGGGCACCAAGGCCCGCAGACCCCTCCTAAGACAATCGTAGTGACCTTCCTGGGCCTAAGTACTTTATGTCTCACGCCTCTCTCTGTGTGTTGACACCTGTTAGCATAATATTATAAGTTAAATAACATGAAATAAGGGCTCAAAGTTAAAGACCAACATAAGTCTAGGGTCTAACTAACATAATTCCAATGAAGTTTTGGTATTCCCCGGTGGACTTTCCGTGACTTGATAGATAAATGTAGAAAAGAATGGAGAAAGTTTCGAATATACAAGACATATGATGACAAGACTTGACCGTGAAGTAACTCAACCCGAAAAGTGGACTAAAAACATTCTAGAAGATAACAGAGGACACCGTAATAAATGGGAAGCCAAGGTGGCATGACACCCTCGGCCGCCAAGTGTTGGGTTCAGTTACCGCCGTGGGTCCCACCTGGCCGCCTCCTCTCTTTCTAGGCTCATTTATCGGTATTGAGGTTGCATCTACACCGCTATTGAAGGTCGGTTTGATCCAAGGGTTCACGCTCATCGCCAAGTCCTATATAAGAATAAATACTCAACAACCCCGGCTAAAACCCTAACTCATCATATTCATTAACAACTCATACTCATCAAGTTCAACCAAGTCTAGACCTAAGCCCTAGTTCATACTAGAAGTAGTTAGCTATCTAGCTAGTTCTAGCGCTGAAGATCAAGTTCATCTTGAGTTCCCCGATAGTCAAGAAGTAGCAAGGATCATCGTTTTGAGACTTCTCTTGTATTTGATCTATAAGTACTATTATATTCAGAAATACAATTGTTATGGCTTTGATCTATAATTATTATATTCTTTATGGATATGTGTTTATGCTTGCTATGATTATATGTTTAGTTTAGTGAGTTTGTCTTATATCTTATGCATGGAATCAGATAGCATCCATAAGTAGATGATCACTATGTGGGTGATAAGCAATGTGTAAACGTGGTGTTTATACAACGCTTTCAGTAATTGCACCCTACATTCCGCCGTAGATCGCTGGGATTGACAGTCCCCGCTGAGTCCTTTTGGAATCCACCCTAATGTGTAGGACTAGTCGAAAGCTTATAATTATGGCAAATGATCGTTTCATCCTTGGTTGTTATTGGTAATGCTTGCCATGTAGATGTAATCCAACCTTTCGATGATAGCTAGATGTATTGCACCAATTGTAGTATTCATTTAAGATATATGATTAGGGAGTATCTTAGGAATATTCATTCTATTCTTTCTATAACATGTTAATAGCTCGTATGAAACTAGTGGCATATGATGATATTAGACTTGGGTAGTTATCATTTATATATTTATCTTTATCCTATGACTTATCCTCGTTGAGTAATGTTAGATGCATATGGCTACCTCAAGATTATACTACCGTAGGGATCTCATATAAATCACAATATAAATCATTAGATATCCTTTTTCTCTACTCTTCCATAGACTTACCTTCCCTATGGTAAAAATAAATATAAATACGACACCGGATTACTCCCGGAAGTGCTACGCATGGTATTTCTATCTCTAAGCGCTTTGCAAATATCATGTTCATTCTTTTTATCAAGGCCTATCAATAAATACCATACCCAAGATTTCTTGAGTGTTATTGCTAGGTGACGCACTAGTGTATAGGTAATGCCTAGAAATGAGTGGTATACCTTGAGTACATATCCCGTGAGATTAACTCTACTATGGATAATGATGCTAAGTTTACACCCCACTACTAACACCGGCCTAACTCCGCTTTGTTGGATCATGAGGTTAATCCCATATCCAAGCTAACATGATTAGATAGATTTATATATATTTCTTTTCGCCTCCTAATTGGGATTGTGTAAGAAATATCAAAAGCAGTCGGGTGGACCCTGGGGTGGCCTTGTGCTAAGTTGTAGGGTGGCATCGCACTAGTTGAAGGTTTTCAAAATCATCCTAGGTGATGATCGCTGCCAATGATGGTGATCTTGTGGTTATGGGTGTACAAACTCGGCAGTTGATTGATCTATACCTATAGCTATGTCCCCGAGATGGACATTCCCTGACCTACGCTTCACTCGAGTAGAGAGAAGAGTCCTTTTCTCCCCCCCGAAGTTGTGTTGGATCCCAAATTGGACGATGAGGAAGGACGAGAGGGAGTTGTCCTTGTCGCCCAGAGAGTGAGAGTGTGTGAGATGTGTATGGTGGTGGGATGGAAGAATGTGTAGATTATGGATTAAAACTTGATGAAATATTATTATTATAAATGTTGATGAACTTGCTTAGAAACCTATAGCCATATATATAGGCCTTTGATCTACCCCTTGCATTCCATCACTTACCACAAAGCAAACACAAAAAGCATAGGGTGGGAGCTTGCCAAGCATAAATCATAATCGATACTGTTCACAGTTTTGGATGAGATCTCCTCATGATGATTGAGACAAGAAGGATTAGGGTGGTCTCGCCCTATGCTCAAGTTTGGTTCAGAGATGAAGTTTATGCTAACACTTGTACCGACCTTTGATGATGTTCGTGAAGGAGGAGCTTCACCCACCGATGTCCTACATCTACTCGATGTTATTCTAGATACTTTTCGCTAGATTGACAATGTAATAGGTGTGTTCTTTTAAGTGTTGTGATATCTTGTAAGCTTGTAATCTTATGATGTATGACTATGATATCGCTTGTTATATGGTAATGTGATGGAGTGATCTTCTCGGGACTATCACATAATATTTTGAATTGCGGGATTTTCCCTTCATGGAAAAAATCGATCATTACATGCTATCGCTCGACTCATCACCGATGCGTTACGGAAACCCCAAATCTCAATCCACGAAAGACAGACTATAGGTCGCGACCAACGCTTCGCAAGCCGTAGTTCTTCATTCATCGCATCGACGGCGACCCGAAATGTGACTAAGGTCCAACACTCCTAGAGCAAGCCACATGACGCTAATGTCCTTTTGCAAGTACACACCGATCCATCTCACTATTAGAATCTAATCACTAGGGGACCATCGTACTGTCCCCAAAAATCGTGTAGGGACAACCTATTGTCCCATGATAGAGATGATATGCGAAACTCAAGTATCAGTTAAGGTGGACACCTCTGACACGACCAGTAAGTTTACATCAAGTGGATCTAGGAGGCACACATGTCACCAATCCATCAAAGTACACCTATAGTCCATGGCTTCGGAGCCCAAAGGTCCAACTCGCTATATATCGAAATAATACTCGCATAAGTTGCGATCATTTATTATACATGCTCATATATGCAATTACTTTTCATGTGGCACATCTTGCTCCTCGGGAGGAGTCCATCGGACTTTGAAGGTAGACTTGGGGGTCGCACACATTGTCAATCCTTTCCATTGTCTCACTCGAAAGCAATACCGCATTTATTCCCAACTCGCAAACATGCTTAAATGGAGCCACGACATTCAAGTCGCACGCCTATTTTTCCTTTTACGCTCATTTAGCCCTCGCAGAGCTTGATTGGTTGTCGTTGATGGTAGATAACATCTAAATTTATTTCTTAAATATGCTATCAATCAAGGACCCAATGATACTAAAATATATTGCTCAAAAAAAAATGATACTAAAATATTATTATTTCTAATGATTTCCACGAAGTTTTGTTGGATACTCGCTTTGTAGGAGAAATCCGTAAAAGAGTAGAAAAGAGGAGAAATAGAGAAATAGGAGAAAAGACCAAAAATGTATGATTTGTAGAAATTTCAAGGACCTAAAAGGCAAAAGAAGACACCTTGCACAAGCCGGGCCCACATGTTAGGAAGGGGCCTGTGGCCTACCGTGTGGGGCTAGTGGCCTCCGGCCATGTGGGAGCCACATGTCCCGGCCTCGAACCTTCTCACAACCGACCTTCAGATCACATCTAAGTCGCCCAATCAAGTTCAGGTTTGATCCAAGGACCGAGATTCATTCTAGAGGCTATATAAGCAATGGCAACCTCACCATTGAAACCCTAATTCATTAATAGAATTATTTTCGAATTTATTCTAAGAATTCTAGGTTTAGAGAAGTCAAGACTTCCATGATTAGAGCTATAACAATTCTAGATTAGCTACTACGCATCTTGATTACCAACCAAGTTTATCTAAATAGAGGGATTAGTAAAGAGTATTGAGGGAGGATTTCTCGCCCTGGTCGGATCTTCTCTTCTCAGATTCTCAGGGATCATTCTCTTTGCAAAGTGGAGCTTGTATTATGAGATTATCCGATGTTCGACTTCATAATTAAAGTAAGTTTTGGTTTATTTTATTCTTTTTAAGTTTGCAACTATTGTTTGAGTACTTTAATCTTGGTTGCTCTAGATTAGAGGAGTAATTTTAATTTAATCGGTGGTGCTTAGATTACGCTTACTTGTGAATGCCCCCTTTGGCTTAAATCGCTGGTAGTATCATAAAGGTGACTTTTATAGCTTTTGAATATTATGTAGTCCACTTCCCCGCCAATAGGTGAATCCAGACTTTAAATATTCTTAGTAAAAGTAATTTTGTCTTACTTTATTAAGATCTAGTGTCCATGATAGAATAAATAAAACAGCGGTTTATAGAGATTAGAATTAGAAAGCCTGGAAGTTATCTCCTAATCTAGCTAGTTTTTAAGTGTTGGGATTGTGATGTGGATTGGGTAAACACTAGTTATATTCACCAACCTGCTCTTTGGGTTCAATATTTAAAACCCGAGTTCGGCTGCTTGGGGAAGTGCTACAATGGTATTTCTATATGTGCGCTGCGATATCTTTATCTTTATTGTGTGCATATAATTTATACCAACAAATAAGCCAAAACCAATTGGCCTTGCTCATAAAAATGTCAATGCCTTTCCACGCATCTGGAGCCAATGCGGCTTGACCCTCCCCCATGGTCGCATTCTCCCCCGGCTATCAACGAGGCCCCCATGGCGGGTTCGCTTTGTCAATGGAAAGGAGCCGCCCCCACCTGGCCAAGGTTACGAGGGCGTATGTCCGTCTTGGCTGTTAGGGGTTGTCGAAAATCACACGGATTGAGGAGAGGGCTTAGACGATTTTAGAGTTTTTTAAGGCAACTATGGCCCTCGACTCTGGGTGCCGATGTCATCGGCCGCCTAATCCAATAGGGTTCCCGGTCATCGATATTTCCCAACTCCACCACCCAATTGTTCTAGATCCCAAGGAACCGCCGAAAGGAGAAGAAGTTCTCACGAGGATCTATTTCTAGTAAGCCAATTTGATTTGCTTTGATAGGGTCAGCTTGCCTGGGAAGTTTTACCGATGCATGGAGGAAGGAAGAGGGGTGACGCACCTATGTCCACATCCCTCAAGAGGTCGATAGTGGAAGGAGGGAGATGGATCTGAGCGGCCTGAGTGGTCGGGCCAGGGCCCACGCCGCCGACCAGCGAGACCTCCCAACCGTGTGGGCTGGCAGGGTCGTGAGGACCAACTAGGCGGGTGGCGCGGAATAATGCCGTGGTTAGGGGGTCCCCCTCCACCGGGCAACAAGCTCCTCCTCCTCCCGCCACTCGCCAATAGACGCCCCTCACAATCAAGTGCAACCACCGGCAGTCAACCTTCCAAACTCCCCAAAGGCCTCCACACGCAAAACAACCAAGGAGGGGTGCTCACCAGAGTAAGGATTCAAGGTACGCATACTCCAGATCCCAACCTTCATGATTGATCCAGGCCGCAGGCACTTGATCCGCCAATTGTGGAGATCCCGACATTTTGTGGGGATTGTACCCGTACCAAAGGTTTGCTTCATCTCAGATAGTACCAAGGCCATATGAGCGATCGCCTAGAAGTGGCTTTGTCTGATCACCCAAAAATGCAGCTTACCTTGGTAGTAAGTAATCAAGGTCTAGGATTCTATCACCAGAAGTTCCTAATGCTAAAGCTACAAAATGGTTGAATACGGATAATTGTGGTATCATGAGAGTCAAAAAATCGGTGTCATATCCAAGGCTGATTTAGTGAAGGAGCCGATGATATTTTACGTTAAGGATTGGCCTCTGGACAGAGACGTAGAGATGGAGGCCGATATAAGTTCTTAGTGATGTTCACCAAACAAGAAGGTCTCGACATAAAAACTACCCATCTTTCAATCAAGAAAGGAGGGGGGTGTGCAAGTTGAAGTCCTAATGGAAGGAGAACTCAAAACCTTAAAGTGTTCTACAAGAGGTGGATACAAATGACCGAATCCCACCCAAAATTCTTTCAATCGGAAGACTTTTTGCTGAAATTGCCTCAAGCTTTGGTCTAATGATTGATGTGACCAGCTTCATCGCTGTTTAAGTCTTTCTATGAGTAGGTGAGGGTCAAGATCTCCTACAAGGATGCCAAGTGAAGATACCCTACCAATGCTCTTTGAAATGAATAAAGAAATCTAAGTGGTCTCTATTCTAGTTGAGGGGAGAGAAGGTGATATGGTTAATTGAGGTGATGATGACAATGGTAATGATGGTGGGGAAATGATGGAATGGGGAATGATGATGAGGCAAATGACCTAGATGATGATGATGGTGTTGAAAAGCCCCTCCGACCCCCGACTTTCATACTAGAAGTACCAATATGAAGACCCCATGCACCAAAAACTAGTGGAAAGCTTGGTTCAATGTCACCCCAGCTTCTAGGGATATAGATTAGGATAACTTGATGATATCCATTATGAGGTCTCATGACAACAAAGTTATTAACAAAATTTAGACTACCGAAGAGAGAAAGGTTGATTCCTGGTATTAGTGCCGATTCAATAGTCATGTTTCGTGCAGAAGGGCTCTAATGCTGGTCTACTAAAGGGAAGTAAGGATACTATTACTATGGTGAGTAAAGGGTGAATCATGAGGGTGCCGGAAAAAATGGGAGGTAACCCCGTGAGAAGAGAGGGAGGTAAAGACCATGATATGAGAGTTGCTATAAAGGAGCCCCGACTTCCTAGAAGTTTGAACCACAAGAACAAAGATGAGAATACAAGTAAGAAGAACAAGGAGGGTAGGAATTGAGCCCATCTTCACCACCCCTCAAGTCACAAATGATGACACACCGATTGTAAGCTAGTAGGAAAACAAATTGCTCAAAAATTTAATCAACGATGAATCTCAACACCCCAAGTGGGAGGAGTTCGTAAGAATGCCCAACAAAGGTGTTTCAGGAATGCTCATAGCTCTTGAAGAGAATGTAATGGAAAGATTCTCATGATCAATATGATTTGCTTGATGAAGAGGAAGAGAAGGAAGAGGTGCTAGAGGAAACTTGGTCTCTGGCAGAGCTAGGTTTAGTACAAGAGAGGAGGAGGTTATGCGCATAATGTAGACAAGGCTATCAACAAGAATCTACAGAAAAGGAAGAAGAAATGACGACCAAGTGAGAGGTTGTCTCGCCCAAGAAGGGGACAAGAAGATGGGAAAACAATTATGATGAAAGCTTAGTAGATGGCTAAAGTTAGAATCGTGAAAAAGGTAAACATCAAAAATCCTGCCAAGGCTCCAAAAGCAATTCTTCTTTTCTATGAAAGCACAAGGTATGAATATTAATCTTGGTGACTGATGATAGTCATTGATATGGTTATCAATAACTTGAAAGAAAATGAAATAATTAGTAGAGACAAGTTTCTAAAGGATAACTCGGTATGAACCTTCCTAATAATAGTGAGTTTGAGGAAACCATGATTGAGTTCCCTCCTTTGAATGGTAGTGGAATATCATCTAGTAACAAATTTGAGATGCTAGTCAACTCAAATTTTGGGCCCAAGATGTCTCCTCAAGACAAACCCACTAGTTCCAATTCAAAAGTTAATAATGCTAGAGCCTTTTAAAACATTAGAGGTCCTGAATAAGGCCGGGTAAAAGTTACAATGCATATGATTTTGTTAGAGATAATAAGTTAGACTTTGTTGGTTTCTAGGAAACTAAGAAACAATCCTTCATGATTCCTTTCCCTAAATACATTCATAGAGATTTTCTTGAACTTTCTCCCTACCACTTTGTACCTGCCGAGGTATCTTGGTAGGTATCAATGAAAAACAAGTACCAAAGTTTAGCTTGGAAGATTGCTAGATACCGTGTAGCCGTATGCTGAAAATTATTCATGATAAAGCTAGTTTGGAGACTAGTTGTGGTGTATGGGTCTCCTTATGAAGAAGGTAAAGCTGATTTTATCCTTTTGAACTTGATGACTGGCTAATTGGGAGGGCCCTATAGGTTAGGGTTAGGTGGTGATTTTAATATCACCCTTAATTCCGAGGAGAAAAAATAATGGGCGATTAACCAAAGATGGGCTGATGCCTAAAAGACTTTGATTAATAAATGGGGCTTAATTGAACTGAAAAATTATTCTAGATCCTACACTTGGACCACAACCAAGATGACCCCCTACTTCTTTGGTCGCTTTTAGACAAGATTTTACTATAAATTTTGAGTCGAAGTTCTCTAGCCCTTTGTGACTACCAAAGCTAGAGGGGTTAGTGACCATGTCCCACCTGATTTTAAATTTGGGAGATAGGATTCCTAAGAAACCTCAGCTCTCTTTAGATTTGAGAAGTGGTGGCTAGAAATGTACCATTTTAAGGAATTGGTTAAAAAACATCCGAATACCCCCCCTGCCTTTGATGATCCTTTGTGATATCCGGCAGCTTTAATGACAAAGTTACTAAGGAAAAAAATCAAAGGTTGGTCTATTAATATACATGCTAGTACAAAGAAACAGTAAGCAAGAGAGCTCCTTGTTGATGGTGGATAACGCCAACTTTTTACTATAAATAAAGTATGAAATATGATCTCACTAAAACCAAGAACAATAATAAAAAATTTGTTATACTAATGATTTCCCTTAGTTGTGTGAAATTTTCGCCTCTACAGAATTTACAGAAATAACAAAGAAATTTAATGAATAAATCAATATTTTGAATCACGATTCTCTGACGTAAAAGAAGGATCTAGAAGACACCGTGAGGGCACCACACCGAAGCAGGGGCTCACAAGTCGAGGATTACCGGCCGACGACCGGGCCCACATGGCACGGCGTGCTTTCACGCCACCATCTAACGGCCATCTTCGAAGCTTTCCAATCGCTTTGAGATCAAGCCCAATCCATCCATGAAAGTTGGTTTGATCCGAGGGCTGAGATTCATCCCCTAGAGGGCTATATAAGCAAGGGCGAGGGGACCCCCTAAGACCCTAATTCAAGATCGAGATTCATAGATCATCATCCTGAAGTTCTAGAGATCAAGTCATCCAGAAAGCAACAAACATATTTAGTTCTTAGAATAGTTCTAGATCTAGAGAGATTAGCTATTAGTAATAGATTAGAAGGAGATCAAGTCTAGAAGGCTTTGGACTTCAGATCATTAAGAATGATTTGATGAATTTGGTGAATTGTTTTGCTGAGGACCATCTTAGCCTGTAAAAGATTACACTATGGTATGATTACCCTTTATTCCTAAAGAACCCGATGCCAAGGTCCTTAAGAAATATAGACCCATTAGCCTTCTTAACCAGAAGTTTCAAATTTTTGCTAAAATGCTTAATAATAGATCGGCCATAGCTGATAGGCTTATTGCTCCTAACCAAACCCGCCTTCATTTGAGGCGTGCATACATTCTTGGAGTGTGGTAGCTACCCATAAAATTATTCATGAGGTGCATAGAAACAAAGATAAAGGTGTCATGCTTAAGCTTGACTATGAGAAAGCTTTATGACAGAGTAAGTCGGACTTCCTTGGAGGAAATGCTCGATCTAGGGGCTTTGGAGATAAGTGGGATTTGTTGGATCACCAAGGTGGTTAGAGGTGGTTCTCTTTGTATTAGATGAATGATAAAAAACAATAGTTATTTTAAACCCGGTAAAGGCCTAAGACAAGGGATCCTCCGTCCCCAATTTTATATAACTTAGTGGTCGATGTGTTTACCAGATGTTTATGAAAGCCAGCCAACCTAAATATGATTTCTAGATTAACCCTCAAGTTAGAGAGGGGGTATTATCACTTACAATATGCCGATGACACCCCTTCTTTCCTTAGATGCTAATCTTGACAAAGCCAAGAATTTGAAGTGGCTCTTAGTTTGCTTTTGAGCAAATGTCCGGCATGAAAATTAATTATAATAAGAGTGATCTTCTAACAATTGGGCTATAAGAGGACGAGGCAAATGAGTTTGCCAAAAATCTTCTACCGCAAAAAAGAGTGAATTTATCAAGTATTTAGGGTCCCTCTCCGCACTACACTAAATTGAGAAGACAGACTTGCAACTTTGTCATATCGACAAAAAATTATCAAGAGAATAGCTGGATGGAAGGGTAGGCTCCTCTCCTATGTAGGGAAGGTTTACCGTCCTCAAAGCCTCAAGTATCAAGTATTCCTATATACTTGTTATCGCTATTGAGTTTCCTAGTTGGGAAATTGACATGATTAACTCACATATGGATCACTTTTTCTCGATGATACACCTAAACATCATAAGTATCACCTAGCTAACTAGCGCTAGTGTCCCAAAAGAAGGAGGTAGGAGGGCTTGGTGTCCTCACATGAGGAGTTTGAATTTCTCTCCTCAAGGGTGCCCGATTTTAGATATCAACTTAGCAATGATGGTATCTAGAAAGATCTTATTGATTACAAATACAAGACTAATAAGCCTAATGTCCTATGTTGCCCCATTGAATGCATCCTTTCCTCGAAAGGGGTTATTTGGGCCATTAAGGCTGCCTTAATAGGAATCAGATGGGTCCTTGGAATGGCAAGAAAAATTAGGTTTTGGGAGGATGTTTGGATAGGAAATTTAAGCCTTGCCACTTTGTTTTGGCCTTTGTATGTTATTAATGAACAACAAGGCAAAACTCAAGGAGGAAGTTTGGGATGGAGAAAATCTTAAGCTTACTTTTTAGGACAAGAGTCTCTCGCTAGACTCATGGATATGCGGTTTGAACTGCATAGTATTATAGAACTCATTTGTTTAACTCAAGAGGAAGATCACATTTTGTGGAGTTACACTCCTCCGGTAGTCAGCTATCCACCAAAGCCCCCGTGATGCGCGATTAATCACAGGGTGTTACCCCCCGCAAATTTTGTTAGTTCAAATTTTGAAACTTAATATTCCTCCTAGAGTTCAAATGTTCCTTTGGTCGCTTTCCAAGAATAGACTTCTTACTTATCAGGATAACCCGCCAAGAGAAGGCCAGAATGATCCTCACATGCTTATTCTGCTCAAAATGAGTCAATCTTACATTTGTTTTTTGATGGATTTGTTGCTAAGAACATCCGAGCATTATTATCAATGAGATCCTTAATGTGAATATTGGTTATGATTATGAATCCATTGCCAGGTTATGGGTTTTCCCGATAAGCTGCCATGTATTCTGGAATGCCATAACCTCTACTGTGTTATGGGCATTATGGAACCGAGAAGGCTTAATTGTGTTTTCTATGTTGGGACAGGTGTATGAAGATGGTAATATGTTGCGAGCTGGTGCTCGACCGACGATGGCTGCCGCCAAGCCGAGGACGCGGACCAAGTTGGAGGATTTCATCCGACACCGGAGGCTTAAAGCAAGCTTGCTGCCACAACTAACGACATTGGTGATACTACCCATCATCAAGATCGGTCCATTGATGCTCAGCCGGCTTTTAGTCATTTCAATCCTTCTAGCTCTATTCTTAGCGCCGAATCCTGAATGTCATTTTGCCGTGACTTTCGCTTTGTGCCTGTACTTTTGCTTGTTTAGTGCTTCAGCACCCGTGAATTGTAACAGAATTTTGATGCTTTTTGGAATACAAAAGCGGGGAGACCCCTTTTCTAAAAAAAAAAAAAAAATTGGTTGCCAAAACCCAAAATGACTTGAAGCGGAATGGTTGTGCAAAGGCCTAAGCCAATCCCCGACGGATCGGATTTCAGCCGACAATCGAGGCCTAACGACACAAAAAATGACGAAAAGCATAAAAACGGGTGGCATAGGCTTTATGGGAAACGAAAGGCCCACCAAAACAAAGAATTGGGCAAAACTACCCGACATGCCAATCAAAGATCGACAATGACCAACCCCATCAATCAGCCAAACGATCGGAGAAAATGCCATGCGGCAAACAAAGTGCTAGCACTGGCTCGTTGGGGACATCAGAACGCCAAAAACGGATCTTAAGCTTTCCTGTGCCCAATGCGACCCCATTCTCGCCGCTCTGCCCTCATAATCTACCTCAAGGACTAAGAACCTTTATGTCCTCACCAAAGGAGACAAGAAAGTAAACCCCAAAACTCTCCTGTGTTACACTAACAAGGCATTGTGGGTTGCTTACTAATAAATCAAGGAAATTTTAGACGCGGCGGGACTGCAGGATCCTCCTCCATCCGACATTAGCATCAACGGTTTAGATCGACCGTCAGATAAGTGGGCCTGTAGGGCAGCGGACCAACAAAATTGCAACGCCTTATGCCCGCAGCAGAAGTTGAAGCCCATAGGAAGTTGGGCAGGCCAAAAAGCCTAATAAAACTATGTTCTCCGTTCTTGTTTAGTCCCCCTCCTTTTTTAACATCTCCCCTTTTATTTTTTTTGGTCATACGGAGTATGTCTCGCTGCCCTGTTGCTACCGGGCATCCCATGCTCCTGTGTTTCATAATTTGTTTGTCTTTTTGATATAACTCACTTTTTCGATCAAAATAAATAATAAACACCGTATTACGATAAAAAATATTAATAAATATGTAACAGTGTCGTATCCATCCCGGCCAGAACGCACGGGCATATTTGCTAGTAAGTCTCTGTGGGAGAAGGGGCCCATAGCATAGCTATGCTAACCGAACACCCCCTACACCTCAAACTAAATCATGGTGTGACGCATCCGCTTCGTGGGCAGAATCGGGACAAGAGCTCCCTTGAGCAGAATGGGTACTGGCACTTGAGAATGAACGATTGACATGACTCAACGCCCGATAAGTTATACTAACATATCAAGCCGTTCGGGGGCTACCACTATATATACAATCGCTTACGCATAAAGAAAAGGACGGCAAAACCGACACTACATTTTCAAGTCTAAATTCCAATAATAGCAGGAATTTTTCAAATTTAGGCCATGTTTAGTTTATTTCAGCTTATGCTGGCTTTACAACTCAGAAGCAGAAAGCGGAAACAAACTAAACAAACCTTAGAAAACCACGTGGTGTAAATTCAACCAGCATCATGGAGTGCCCACGTCCATAAGGTTAAGGTCCTGCAGGCAGCCGGTGCGACGACATGGCCTGTGACACCAGAGGGCCCATAAGTATATACGTTGTTGTATTTATGTTATACGTATTTCTTCTTCGATTCGATCAGGCCAAGGTCCAGGTCCAGTCCACGATTATTTTGCGCGTGCCTATGCCTACCACCTGGCACAAAGCGGCCCTTCGGCTCGCGCGACTTCGCACGATCTGCCGCCGCCGTTTTGTCCTGATCGGATCTCGTATTCCACCGGCGGCTCGCACTGCGGCGCTAATGAGTGATGAAGAACGAGGATGAACAGCCGAAACAAGATGGACGAGACAGACTGACGGTAGGCCCCTTGAAATCTTGATTTCAGTTACGGAGCCAAAACACAGTTTGAGGGACAACTTCAATTTGAGTTTTTTCCTTTCGATCTAACCCATACCGAATCAAGAGAGAAAATGATTTTGCATCCGACCCATTATATTCATCCAGTGAGGAACGGTTGGTCAAGGGGCCTATGGCTCAATGGTAAAGGCCATTGGTTAAAAAAGCTCCCACCCCAAAAAGTTCAAATCCCTTGCTACACTTTATCCTGGATTTATTTGTGGATTTTCCGGGCCATGCATTATGGTAGGCGACGCCCCGGCCGAGCAATATAGGCACCAGTGGTGACTTCGAACCCAAATTTGCCGCTCAGTCCTTCGGTAAGTAGGGTAGGGTTTGGCGTGACGCTGTTCATAGGGTGAGTGTGCGCAAGTTGTTGAGCGCCTGCGGTTGACTGCGGTAATCTTAAAAAAAAAAGAAACGGTTGAGAGCACAGGGACAAACGAATTGCCGAGTGCTTAGGCTTGTACGCTGGAGGTAATTTGTTTTAAATTTCTATCATTACATGTTACTATTATAGGTTTCAATTTCTAAATTTTCTATCAATATATTTTATCTAAACATGTTAGGTGATGCCTAAGAGATTATTGTCCTCCTCAATGTTGTTCTTGAAAAATCAGTCGGCCTTCATCAAGAGGCGCAACATCCATGACCATTTCAGAGAAGTGCAGCTTTCCTCCAGAGCAATTCATGCCAGCAAACAGCCGGTATTCTTTTGAAGATCGACATTGCCAAAGTGCATTCGACATACAGTGGCTTGGCCTTTCCCTCCTCGAGCTACCCAGCACTTAAAGTTTCAATTGAGATGGCGCTCAGTCGTACTATCCTCGGCCAGCACTAGAATCCTTGTCAATGGAAGGCCAGGACGATGAGTTTGGTTGCCCATGGCCTGCGTCAGCTTAGGATCTTTCTTCTCCCCATGTTGTTCGCGGCCCCGCCATGGAGGTGCTCAACCACCTTGATGTGCTGGGCGAACAACAAGGGCTCCCCTACCCCCGCTGCCGCCATCCCAGGCCACATGGTCAGCCTATACGCTGATGACATTGTGATGTTTGCCGCCGATGACAACACCCGTATACTGTTATGACAGTGTTATCCATCTTTGGGTTCGCATCCGGCTCTCCAACCTTGACAAGAGCATCGCCACGCCAATGCACTGCAGGCTAAGCACATGAAGTGTGTCTAGCGGTCCTGGCCTGCAAGGTGCAACACTTCCCTTTGCCGCTACCTGGGATCCCTTTGTCCGCTAGAAGTTGGAAGCACTCCAACGAAAGCAGTACCTCATCGACATGGTGGCTGGGCGCATACCGGGGAAGGGTAACCTTCTCATGTCGCTATCGGATGGTACTGGTCAAGGCGCACTCATCGCCATCCTTATACACATGGCCATCGCCCTGTGTCTCTCGCCGCGGGCGCTGGGGCTATTGGACAGACCGCGCCGGGCCTTCATCCGGGTGGGAAGCTTATGGTCGTGGGTGGAAAATGCAAGGTTGCTTGGCCGTGGTGCATCCCCAAGGACCTTGGTGGCCACGGGATTTCTAATTGCAAGACTGGCGCCAGTTTGCGTATCTCGGGTCTGGCACAACCGGGCGGCAGGTGGGCGGCGTACTGTGTGCCCACCGAGTAGAGGTCCTTGCCCTCTACCAAGCTGCTGTCCACATCACGATAGGCAATGGTAAATCGACGTTCTTCTGACCCACAGTTGGATCGACAGAGCTTGCATCCGCTCAATCGTGTTGTCCGTGTTACATCAGTCTCCCCACGGAGATGGGGTGTGATGGTGGCCTCAAGCGTTGCTTGGAGACTCCTGGGTCCAGCACATCCGAGGAGCTATCTCATCTAGTCTGTTGTCCGAAGTTCGATGTGTTAGTAACCTACTGGAGCACGTCCAGCTTTCGGACCAGTTAACACCTTTTGCTTGAGGTTCACGGCTGACCACTGTTAGAGTAATAGATTAGTACCACATCATCTACCCATGGGGTGTTAGTCCATGTAATCTATAATGAGCCCATGAGGTCCATTGCAATACATCGACCACATTATAATATATCCTACCTCTTACATGGTATTCGAGGGTCGCGATCCCAGACCTAATTTTAGGCTTCCACTGCCACCGCCGCCGCACCGCCCCTCGGGAGATCAATTCCACCGGGCAGCGCCTCAGAGGATGTGCGTGTCGATCCTCCGATCCATCGCGCCGTCATCAAGTTTAGCAGCAAGTAGGGGACCTCGGCCATGAAAGCACCTTCATCCTCGCCGCTCTTATTCATCTTGTGCTCACCACCACCAACTCCTCCAGCGCCGATCTTGTTGTAGCGTGCACGCACGGCTACTTCTTGAGGAGGTCTATGGGGCTTGTATCGGGCCGGTGCCATGCGGGGCGACATCGATGGATGCATGGTCCCACTCCTCAACGTGCTCCTCCTCCGCGACCGCCTCGGCTGTCGCTGGAGAGGCGGCCGCCAGCTGACCCTTGAGATTGTACCCCCGCAGTTGATCAGCTAATACCGTAAGAGCTCTTTTTTTCTCGATCGTGATCTGTTTGCGCGCTCTGCCGTCAAGGTCGCTCATCGCTGACACCCGGCTGATGAGGTTGTTGTAGCGCCCCTCTAGGCTGCAGCAACGCACTGCTCGAGCCACCCTTGCCGGTGTCGCTGCCTTTTCCCTTTTCAGTCCGACTTCACGCATTTGATGTCCTAGCCGACACCGACGCACGGCTGTTGCTAAAGGAAGACGCCGGGTTGCCTCCCCCACTGAAAGTGCGACCTTCGTCGCAAGAAGATGTCGGCCACCACCCCTGCTCTTAGTGTGACCCCGCTGCATCCCGCGTGTCATCCATCGCCATTCTCACGATCACCGCCTTGTTGGCCCCCGGCAAGAAGTTGCCGAGTTTGTGTACTGAGCGCCGATGACACCTCCCCACGCTCCTCCACGGCCGACCACATCCACCTCGACCTTTGGCTATTTCGGCACTAAAGGGCTATCATCCGCATGAGTCTCCAGTCAAAGCTTTCACACCGGCGTTCCACCGTAGGGGGCATTCCATTGTTCTCCGGGCCCGACCATTTGTGTTGTTGCCGCTTACGACCGTGGGTAAGTTAGAGTCATAGATTCGGGTACCACATCGTCGCCCATGTGGGGGAAGTGTTAGGCCTATGTAATCTATATAATCAGCCCATGAGGCCTATTGCAATATATCGACTACATTATACGCATCCTACCTCTCTTACAACCACGCCTATTCGGGCAGCCTTCTCAGCATATGGCGCCATGTTCCTTGGTTCCTCCCCGGTCCTTGGGGTGAAGCAGCTCGAAGGTCGCGCCGCGCTCCGAGTCCGCTTTCTTCTTCGGGGTTGGCAATGCACTCCGGGAGATTTTGACGGCTGGACTGCTGCTTTCACCCCAAGACAAGCAGGACTCTAACCTCGCATCTTCTCGTGATCTCGCACCTAAGACCTTGACCATTATCTTTCTAGGGTGTGCCCACTCGCAGGAAGTCTGGAATATCGCTTTATCCAGGCCACCTCCTCGCGCTTGCAGGTCATGGTTGCAGAGGAAGAGATTCATGGTCTGGTGGCTTCGGGCGCGGAAGAATTTGCCGGCTCTTCTCGCCGTGGGTTCAACTCTCTCGCTTTGGCCGGTTAGCTACTCTAGAAGGAGCGAACTCCAGACCTTCGAGGCCAAGGCTGCCCCCTCGCTGTGCAGCCATGCTTATCAATGAAGGAGGAGGCCGCTGCCTGGTGCTGCTGGCACAGAGGCACCTCGCCGAGTTCATGGCCTCGGGCGGATGTTTAGAGTTCAGGTTCCTTGAGTAGCAAATTCTTTCCAATGTAATACCAGATTGAGCATCCACTAGATAAGAGTCCCAAGCAAATGCGCCGTTACCGCCGCGCCTACTTGCTTTGAACTTATTCTCGCTTAATGAAAAACACGCAAATGGGCGCTATAAAAAAGAGACGCAGCGGCAACCACACATTTACTTAACACCTAAATTGTGAAATGAAAGCCACCACACCATAAGCTTCTATGGCCACAAAAGTTGGTACCAATTTCATGTTTTTTATTTAAAAAAATTATTTATGAATTGTAGTGGATTACCTATAATTTTGTTATTTGTAAAAAGTACATATATATATATATATACACAAAGCCACCTTTTAAACTTAGTCAAGGGCCAAAGCTGTTCGGGCTTAATAGTTGGAGGGCTGCACATGTATGGTTTGGGAGTTTGAGGGCCAAATCCTGACTTCAACTAAAATTGGTGGCTAAAAGCAGACTTTTTTCTTATTTTTAATTCCTTTACGTATCTAGGCATAGTGTAAACCTAAGTGCTAAAAAAACTATGCATCTAAAAAGCTATAGCGTTTACTATTCAAATGGAGGGAGATTATCTGTAGAAATCGCATTAGTTAGGGAAGAATTAAAAATCAACCATCCACTGATCGTAGGACCTGGTTATATATAACGTTTTAGAGGAAAAACTCTGTATCCATGATGGCTGAAATTTCAAAATCTAGGATTAATCTGTTAAACCAACACTATGTATATAGGCGGACATCTCTTGGTGTTCGTTTGGAATAAAAAATGCAGACATAGATGTTTACTTCCTGTTTACGTGAAAGAGATAAGTGGGCAAAACAGGGCATGCATATTGCACTGGTATGCTTAAGTTGCAGCGACATGTCTAAGTTGCAGCGACAACTGGGAAATTGAGTATACACAAGCGCTATTCATTCTCCTAACCACAGGTAAAAATCAGCATGATTAAGGGACAAATCCATTGATCACTAAGAACCTGGAAGATGGAGAGGTTGCTGCAAAGCTGCTTCCTCCCAAAGCGGAGACGAGCTTCCTCGCCTCGTCGTCAAACGCCGTAGCTGACCAAGGAACAGGGAGCTCTCTCGCCTCTCCCTGTACTCTGAGCTACAGATGCCACGTGCGAATCGAGCCTAGTTGTTTTTTTTTTCTGAAAGATCCGAGGAGCCAGAGGCTCCTACTGTAAAATTAAATTAAACAAAAAGGATACATATTACAAAGATAGCA
Organism: Hyparrhenia diplandra; assembly: GCA_015847255.1. NCBI lineage: Eukaryota > Viridiplantae > Streptophyta > Magnoliopsida > Poales > Poaceae > Hyparrhenia > Hyparrhenia diplandra. The sequence continues at coordinate 4,957 of JADLZK010006147.1, read as the reverse complement.
ACAAAAACAAAACATGAAAAAAAGAACCGAAAGAACCTAGAGAAAAGAAAGCCCAAGGAGTTAAACAGAGGAATTTATCCATGATTCTAAGGAAGAAGACAGCCTAGCCTTTATCCTTGCAAAAAGGAAAGAAGCTCTTCAGTTACATGTCTCTTGAATTGTTGCACCGTAGGATTTGTATTGAAGATAACATCATTTCTCATCATCCAAATACCCCAACAAGACATGATGAAAATATCTAGGTGCAAACTCGAATGGCATCAGGACCCTGATCCATAAAAGATTTGAGAGATAGAGAGCTGCTCGTTGACTGAAAATTCAGAGAACCCCAACAATACGGCAAAGGGGCAATGGAAAAGCAAGTGTATTACTGTTTCCTCAACTGATTGCTGGCAGAGAACACATTGATACTCTTCTATGATCATACTCCTTTCTTCTAAGCATGTGTGTGCTTAAACGATCTCTCAGGACTAACCAGAAGAAAATTTTTGTGCTTTCCTTGACAAGCTGTCTTCCAAACTAAGACAGGAAGCCGCAATATGTCCCTAGCCCAAGCAGACAAGACATTTAATGGCATTATTGCAGTGCTGGGTCCTGAGGGAAGAAGCGTAAGCACCTTGGAGGCTTGAGCACCGTGAAGGAGCTGGCCGCCCTAGAACCGAGGTAGAGAAACCTCGCCTAACAGCTGGTTGATTTGAGCGATTATTGACAGGGAAAAGATTCCCTATCAAAAACAGATTTTCTTGAGGAGCAAAAGAAGAGCTTTTGCCCCAAGGGGAATCTGATTTGCACCTGTCTAAGGTTTGGACAGGAACAACATTGGTTCCTCGAGAGAGGCGGATCTTTGACAACCTCAGCGAAAGAACGATTATGTTTTGACAAAGAAGATGTGTTTAACTGAGTCCATGAATTGCTCTCCTTTGCAGAAGGCCTCAAATTCGGCTCTCCAGTTCTGGGCCACCATTGCCCCAAAAGGTGGAAGATGCTTATAAAGGTTGCATTGAACGGAGATGAGGCGCCTGGATGAAGTACATTCCGACATCATGGGGAGTGCACAAGAAAAACGGAAATGTGAGCTGAGAGCTGAGAGACTTTGAATTGAGCATACACACCGCCAATGATGGCCTGCAACAAGGACCCAACAGATTCTGAGAGAGAGGCGAAACTTGCATCTCCCAAACGAAACGACCAGAGCAAAAAGATCCAGAAGATCAAACAGAGGACACAGGTGAGCGAAATAATCACCAGAACTCATCCTGAATACCAAGACTCCAAGTGAGAAAGAAAAGCCCCTGAACTCCATAGAGCAGAACGCAACCAAGCAGCACTGGGGTGAAGTGAACTTACAGAGCAGACCAAGGATCATCATAAGTCCCTTCTGTCAGAGCGGGATTGAGGATTTTCTGGCCTTGATCGAGATTTGCGAGACGGCGGGGGGACCCAGGGCGCCGCCAGCGGGCGACTGGCAACGCCGGCGCTCATCGCGTACTGCAGGAAGGTGAAGAAGGCACTCATTGCGTATATTGGTTTCTGTAGACTACGGATTGGATTGGGGCGGGTTTATTTTTGTTGAATGCTCGTATGGATTGATTGGGTACGGGTTGGATTTGAGCCCACTCAGCAGGGGAAGCGAGGTTCGTGTGTCCGCTGCAGCGACGACTGAAAAAATTGAGCATGCGCAAGCGTTATTCTCCTAACCCCCAGGTAAAAATCAGCAAGATTCAGAGAAAAAAAACTTCATCACTGACGACCTGAAAGATTGAGAAAGGCTGCTGGCAAAGCTGCTTCCTCCCAAAGAGAGATGAGTTCTCGCCCTTGGTCGACGACGAAGTAGTTGACCAAGGAACGAGCCTCTCTCGCTGCCTCTTATACTTGAGCTAAGCAGATGCCATGTGCCAATCGAGCCTTATTGTTGAGGCGCTCATCTTACAGCATGGAAAAGGAAGTGCTTTGCCATGGATGGAGAGAAATCAGTGAGAAAACGATCACTAACCGTTGGAGAACTGAGGAGGCTTGCACGGAGGATCCGATTCCCAAAGCTGCTGCCTCAGAACCCTGAGAAGAACAAGGCTCACTTTCATCGTACGCTGACGCAGTCTCTATGGGATGAAAGTCGATATCCAGGGGTTAGTGGTATACTGCCGCAACATGAACGAATAAAAACATGGGGCCGATCTCAACCTGAAAGATTGAGAGAGAGGCGGCTGCAAAGCCGCTTCCTTCCAAAGAAAAGAAGGAGATAAGCTTCCCGCCCTGGTCACTCAACACAGTAGTTACTAGTTTACCAAGGAACGATTTCAATCTCTCTTGTACTTCCGCTAAGCAGATGTGTCATGTGCCAATCGAGACTACTGTTAGCCGCTCATCTCAAAGTATGGGAAGTGCTTTTGCCATGGATGGAGAGAAATCAGTGACAGATTGATCACCAACCTGTTGGAGAACTGAGGCTTGCACGGAGGATCCAATTCCAAAGCTGCTGCCTCAGAACCTGAGAAGAACAAGGCTCACTCACTTCATCGTACATTGACTCGGTGGGTATGAACTGGTATGAACTGTATGCTCTATGGAGGAGCCATCCAGGGGTTAGTATAAAACACATGGGCCGATCTCGACTGTTGTGTAATCTACGGAGGTGGAGGGCCCCAAGTGCAGTGGACCTGGAAAGCCCCTTCGCAGTGGATTGATGCTCATCGCGGTAGTATAAATTTAAATTGAACCACATGCTGCTGGTAGCTGCTGTTACTTAAATATATCACCATCCCTAGTTTACAAAGTTACGCCAAGTCAAACTTGTGATGCTCTAGCTCCTGTAACCAGCTTGTTCATTGCAACCAAAACAGATACTGCCAACTCGGCTTATTAAAAACTTTGTAATAGTATTGAACTGCTCAGCGGCTGCATTGCCAATCATACACAATTGCACCGAAGACTGCAACTGCTATATCTTACAAGATGGAGCTGTGTAGATCAAGACAACTAGTAACCCTCAATTGGCAATATATGATATGAAAATAGCGCGCAGTTCCTTGTACCGATGATTTTCACATGGTCACATGGAGGATGACAGCACACCAACTTTTGATTATTACTTTTAGTTAATAAAGTTTCTTTTATTTTTTCTTTCTTCTTTGATGTACATAAAAATAATACAACTCATGGATATTGATGCTTGTCCTTCTAGTGCAAATGTAAGTTTGGGCCACAGGCTGCTTTTTTGACCGAAATGGCCACAGGCTGCTTGTAGCTGCTGTCACAAAACATCACCATCGTTCCCTAGTCTTACACTTACACCGCGTAAAATCAAACACGAACTCCTAGCCAATCTGCTTTGTGCTCTGCACCCAACATATTCACCCACATAGCTTAACAACCATAAATGTTGAAAGGAAACCATTACAGCTAAAGGCAGTCCCAACGGAAGAAACTAGCTAGTTTCTATAACATAGATCCCACACCAAAACGTACTTTTTTCCCAACCTACGATTTCTACGACATTATTAACTCAAAGGTTTAATTAAATGCAACACCAAAACCCGATAGGATTAATTCTGGCAACCGATTTACACCACATGTGTTTACAATATCACCATATACAAACAACCAAAAATCCATCAGACGCATGCACGTAGCCACAAATCGATCTCCAATACTAATTCAAGTTAACTGATAAACAATCGAAGGGACCCAAACGGGCGACTGTGGGGGGGTGAATGGAGCCTCGACTAAATTCTTTCAAGTTAATGACCTTTGAAGCTCTCAGCAACCCCTCAAAGAAATCGACCTCAACTCACGGAAGAATCACGAATTGTTGTGCTACTGGATGACCTAGAGAATGCCCTCCTAGAGTCACAGCGATCAAATCGAGACACCTCAAAGTGACCACTCAAACGTACGCCAGAAAAACAGCAAGCAAACCTGGGAGTCCGACTGTCCACGCTGGGAGGCCGACTGTCCGCTGCCCAAAAACCTGAAACACAACTGACCGGAGAGCTGCTGGACTCACTGTCTCGGTTCAACTGCGGACTGGTCTACACTGAAGGCGGACTGTCCGAGAGTCATAAGTTGAAAACGAACAGAAAACTAGAGGCTGCTGGAATCGCTGAGAGTGAAGTCGGACTGTCTGCTCCTGAGAGCTCGGACTGTCCGAGAGAGCGCAGTAAATTAAAACCAATCTTCGGATCAAGGCTGGGACGCCTGAAGCAAGTTGCAAAATTTAGAATAAACAAATCTAGATACTAGTGCATGAAAGCGACGTCTCAAGGAATTTCCAAGATGAAACACGTTGAAGCTCACGTACACTGACACACTCGCACAACCTCAGCTAGGCACCGCTTGAACCTGAGAGCGACGGACTGTCTGGACACGGCAGTGTACAGGTGCGGACTGTCCTTCAGCGAGAAAACGAAAAACAGACTGATCGGTGATGCTGCTGACTTGTGCTCGGGCTGTCGGACTGTCCGGGCAAGTGACATGGACTGTCTGCACTTAAGTTACACGCTGAGTCAGCAACACCCACGCACGATCTCGATTCAACTTTGATGACCAGACTGTCAGCAGGCATAGGGTCGGACTGTCCGCGCCTAGAAAGAAGAGACGCGAACAGCGAACCCGGTGGCGGCGATTCTTCACAAACTCGATCCAAACCCTCGATCAAAAACAACGATTCAGGTCACAAGATTAAAGCCAGGTAATATAGGCATGTTGGTGACCAAATCCCCCAAAAGAAAATTCCAATTTGACCGAGTAAATCGAGAGAAATTTCAGATCGCATTCAACTCAACCCAAAAACGAACTCGAACACAAAAATCGCCTAATCCATCGATTCAAGTGATCTCAGTCCAAATCCTTCGGTGAGATCCTTAGGTACTTGAACAAGAACGGATTGCAGCAACAGGAATTGAGAAAAACGAACCACGGACGCGGATCGAGAGCTAGAACGGGAGGGGAAAAAGAGTGA
>JADLZK010006146.1:0-13090 GCA_015847255.1 Hyparrhenia diplandra | reverse complement strand
CTTGTAGAGTGCGATTGGTGTCATGAGGTCGCAGCGAATCCCATGGAGGACCTCCACAGTCACGGGCCACACTGTTCCCGCGAGATGAAGCGGCGTCGCGGCGACCCACAGTGGGGCCGGAGCATCACGGCGGACCCGGGTCTTTAATGCCGGCGGCGAGTGAGTGGCGTACTACTGCGCTCGCCGTATCACGCGAGAATCTTTATCCTGCGGCGCACAGCGTCGGCAACCCGGGCGTGCTTCAAAGCGGCATGTATGCGTGCCCGAAGTCGAAGCCGCTACGTCCGCCGTCGCTTCAGAAGCTACGGCGCGCGCCGTGTCCAGCGTCGAGCACCAAGCTGCCAAGTATGTTCTTGCTCTTGTGCTCCTACGCCAACCGGTGCCCTTGACGGCGACTATATACCGCGGTGGGTGTCGCGTGAGGTCGAAGCGACCACCGGCGGCGAGGCTGGCGGGCGTCACGTGGCTGCGCGGGAAGCTGGAACTCTGCTGGCGAGCGGCCTGGCGACATGCATGGGATTTCTTGAGGAAGGCGACTTGATGGCCGGCACATATCGCAGCCAAATTGGGTAGAGAATACCGTCCTCCGGCACCACGGTGCCTCGCCATGAACGCGCGCATCGGTGCTGAGGCTAGCGGTGCGCCCTAGCCATTCACGGATGGGCCGATTCATTTGGGCGTGGAGGATGTTACTGCGCCGAGGAGTGTAGGATCACTAAAGTGTGAAAGTTTCTTGTGGTGTTGTGTGGGCACTATAAAGCAAGTTTTAAATTGGGATTAGTCGATCTATCGATCGCATGCAGTGATGAGAAAGTTGGATGTTTTGTTAGTAGTAACCATGCATATTTTTCCAAAAAGTAATGAAAGGCGATTCTAACAAAATTTTTACGTTTTTGGGGCGGATTCCCAAATTCAGGTGGTTCAGATTCTAAGACAAACTTATTTCGGGGCCAAATTCCTAATTCTCCCATAGTCCTTCCTATTACTCCCAAAACAATGTTTGAAATTTTGAAATAGCACACAAGTTACCGATAAGCCCTTTTACATTGACCCGTGGGACCATGGTGTGCACGCCGAACACTCTACGGTTGCCACCTCCCGGATTCCTTATAGTGCTATGGACAGTTTTTCTCTGTGAGTCTCTCGTCTCTTCCTTCTCCCGCACTACACCTCGTACTAGTGGTTGAGTACTCTTCTCACCTCTTCTCGATCGACTTTTTCCAAAACTCATCTCAACCAAACTGCGATGCTGAGGCGGTCCGGAGCCGCGAGTGCGCCTCGCCTTCGCCTTACATCTCCATCAGGGGCGGGTGGTGCTCTTTATCACATCCCTAGATATGGTTTTCATGTGGTTTTTGAAAGCGGCAAATAAAGTTTTTCTTTTTGGTGGTTCGCGAGATCCGGATCGAGTCGACGTTCGGATCTCGACTTCATGTGGTCTCACACAGTCTGGCGCTCCGATCACGATGTTTTAGCTAGTGTTGGGTTGGGAAGGAGGCCGAAAGAAAATGTCATAAAGCAAAGCATCTTCTTGGGTAAACTTTGCTGAGATCTCTGAGAAATGCACTTCTTTTTGAAGTTTTTAGTGGCTCTAAAAAGGCTTTCTGTTTGTCTTGTATATTTGTGGCGGGTCATGCTTTATAACTTGTACAACCCTACGAGACTTCCCTCTGTGAGGAGATTATAAAAGTATGGGTCTTTGGAGGTCACCGGCCGGAGCCCTCCCTCTCCTGCGCCGGTGAGCATTTTCAGTGGCAGCCGACTCGACTCAACAAGTTTGGCAAAAGCTTTGGAAAACAAACCTCCACTTGCACCCAAGCAGCTAGGAGCCACTTTTCTCTCTTCCTCCCCTCTCAACATTGGGCCATGTGGCTAGAGGCCAGGGGCTTCGATTTTGGGGCTCCAGGCTCCAGCTCTTCTTCACCAGTGCCTTAAGTAGCTTAGGTCTTGCTTCCTCTTTTTGACAATGGTAGCTTTGCTCTTGCTTCATCTTATTTCAGCTTATTTGTGTCTCCGCGAATACTGGCCATCGGCCAAAATCAGTTAGCAAAACAGCATTCCCATAGTAATGTTGTTATATTATCAAAAATTGTTAAAATTTGGAATGCTACGGCTCCCCAACAATGCGCATCGAACTTTGTATTGCTAGTTTGTGCATTTGTGGCTCAACAAGCGAATTCAGCTTGATTTGTTCGCGTAAAGAGGCAAATTTACGGCCTTGTGTTGAAACAAATTTGGCATCGAACACTCACCTCATTCTCTCTCTCTGCAATTGATCGGCGGGGGCATGTGAAGCTCCATCGTGACCCACGATTAATGCACACACCCCTGCGGTGGTGGTATGTCAACATCATCATGATTATGATTCTCTGGGGCCGTCTTTGGGATCGACGGTAGGCGTGTAGCGTGAGCGGCTTACGGTTCCTTGTCGCGGAAAGCGTCGAATTATGACAAAGAGAGCATGGCCGCGGTGGGCTACGAATTTAAACAACAACAAAATTAGTGGATTCGGGCCGCGTTGAGGGAATTTACAATTTAAAACTAAAATGTTTTAAGCCGACAAAACCAAAATCTAAATTAAATTAGATTACACCATAAATTTGTTTCAATTAATTCTTCAAAACAAGACTTACACATGTATTTCCCAAGATAAGTGCTTGATGGGCCCTACGATGGCGGTTGGGATAGAGTAGGACAAACTTTTCGGGGGCCAATTCCTAATTCTCCCTAGTCCTATTACTCCAAATAATGTTTGAAATTTCGAAATAGCACACAAGATTTCACGATGCGCCCTTTTTACATTAACCGTGGGACCATGGTATGCGCATCGAACACTCGGATTTGCCACCTCGGGATTCCTTTATAGTTGCATCGAACACTCTCTGATTTGCCACCTCGAGTTCCTTTATAGTGCTACTATGGGCAGTTTTCTCTCATGATCTCTCGTCTCTTCCTTCTCCCCATACTACACCTACTAGTACTCTTATCACCTCTTCTCCGTCCGACTTTTCCAAATTCATCTCAACCAAACTACGAGTAGATGCAATGTATGATCCGACACGGGGGGTGCCTGCCTATACTCAGCCTTCATCTCCATCACAGGCGGTGGTGCTCTTTATCACATCCATGCGGCTAGATGTGGTTTTCATGTATGGTTTTTAGGCGGCTAATACAAAAAGTTTTTCTTTCTTTTTTGGTGGTTGCGGATCAGGGGGTCGTCGGCGGGAAGCACATCTTCTTTTTCTTTTTGGTGGTTGCGGATCACGGGGGTCAGTCGGCGGAAGCACATCTTCTTAGGGTAAGCACGAAAATCTAGTAAAAGTGCATTATCCTTCCTTTTGAAGGGGTTTTTGAATGGCTATAAAAAGGTTTTTGTTTTTGTCTTGCATATACATTGTGACTCATGCTATCTACTAGCTTGTACAACATTGCTCAATTATTTTTCTTTGTCTTATACCTTTTTCCAGATTCTTCCTAGAGTACAAACACAAAAGACCTATGCGAGGGAGATTATAAAGGATGGGGAGGAGGCGAAGAAAAATGTACGTAAAGAAAAAGCACATCTTCTTAAGCGGAGATCCTTTTTCCACCTCTCAACCTTCTTCTGCATGCTATCGGTGGCCTGCGCCTTGCTTCGCGTGGATTCCACTTCACGTATCATGCGCATGGCTAGAGCTTAAGGGGGTGTGGGGATCACGCCCCCAACTTCGCCTTCGTAAGATTAGGCATGCCACGGACCCAAAGGCGAGTGTTTGGTTCGACTTTCTACGGTGGCGCCACACCACGCATGCTTACGTCGTTTTCTATTTTGCTCGTCGTTTTAGTGTGTGTGCGAGTGTGGCAAAGTGTGGCGGCCGTTTTGCCCGCCACGGATGTAATGGCCGCCACCTGGCGTGGGCTGTGGCGCGTAATGGCGATCTTGATCTTTGGGCTGGGAGACTGCTTGTGGAGATTATAATCTGCCAAGGGCATAGCGTCTCGGCAGTCTTTGTTGTCTCTACGAGTGACGGGCGGGGAGGAGGCCGCCTTCTAAATAGATGCTCCCTACTCGAATGCATGTCTCGAACACGTATTGCTAGTTTGTGCATTGTGGCTCAAAACAATTCAGACTTGATTTGTTCAGTAAAGAGGCAAATTTTGGCCTTGTGTTGAAACAAATTTGGCATCGAACACTCACCTCCTCTCTCTCTCTCTCTCGATCGATCGAGCAGGGCATGTGAAATGACTCCATCACGTGACCCACGATTATGCGAGTACACCTCACGTACCGCGGTGATTCTGAACCCACGTCTTTGAGTGCGGAGATGACAGCTGCGAGGATGGGCCGAACGGCGAGTTTTTATATTCCCAAAAAAGTTTTTGACCCAAACCCTTTTTCCAACAATACTCACGAGGGGGACTCGCTGGCTGGCGGCGAGAAGCGGCCGTGCGCCGATGCCAAGCGTGAGCAGCTTACGGTTCCTTGTCGCTGAAGCGTCGGATTAATATAGATGAGAGAGGCATGGCCACGGCGGGCCCCACAATTTAAAAATACCTAAAAATGTTTTAGCCGACAAACCAAAAAAATCTAAATTAAATTCGATTACACCATTAAATTTGTTTCAATTAATTCTTCAAAAACAAGATGTCACATGGATATACGTATTTAGAAAATTACAAGTGGGCCCACACGATGAATCTTGAAGCGGGAATCTTGATGACTAGGGCCAGAATATTCCTTCTAAAGGGAAGCAAATAGAGAGCGTGAGCCAATTTTTCGTTTTTTTGCAAAAATCCAAGGATGAGTGCTGTAGACTAGTTTAGCAAACTCTTGGAGGCTGCTTTGTCATTTTACTTTTTAATTGTGAGAAATTGTGAAATTTAATCCTGCTAGCTAGAAATATGACCACGAGATTAAAGCTTGCTTTTCTGAAATATGACCCATGTTGTGCGATTTGCTATGAAATCTAGACTTTTTGAATTTTTCAGATTTCAATAATTCACGAGGGGCCATTTTTTTCCTTGTTTTAGAGAGCATCGGGGGCCGCCTACCAGCTGCGCCAGTGGTCGTGCTGACTTGCCACCTAGCGGCCACCCTATGGATGTGAGAGTTTTAGGCAAAATGGTAGCTAGGAGGGCTGATGGAGAGCGTGGTATGAAACAGGGGCAGCGGGGCCAATGGATTCGGCGGTGTGGCGCTATCCTTGTGGCTACCTTGGACTTCAGCGAGAAGGTAGATGCTCCGATTCACGACTCTTAGGTGAGCCAGCGGCAGGGCTCAAGAGGAATTGAGGAAAGGGTAATGATGTCCTTTCCCATTCTCAAGCAGGTTAAAGAAATTTTCTAAATTTATAGAAAATACAAAATCCCAAAAAAATCCAGTTTCATAAGAACTCTCACGACATGGTCATATTTCATAAGCATGCGAATTCCGGTCATATTTCTAGCGGCATCTGATAATGGGTTAAATTTCATAATTTCTCGTTAATTGTATAAATGAAGCTGCTAGGAAACAATGAGTTTAGCCGCTCCCTTTGTAAGTAGTCATATCTTGTTGGCTACTCTACTAAGCGACTCCCTTTAGTAGTAGTCATATCTTGTTGGCTGCTCTACTACAAAGGACTCCTATGTATTTTTTTAGGGCGAAAATCTAGATGAAAAACTTCGATACTAACACTCCTGCCCACACCTAGGGTGGCCTTGTCATCTGTCTTACCAACCTCATGATCTTTGTGGATGCGGGACCATGTGGACAACCTTGGAGGCGAGATCCGGCACGGGATCTAGCGCCAAGCGCTAGGAGGCAGTCTTTGTGTGTAGATCTTACAAATCTACTGCGTATGTGACTCAATCTAACTTGTACAAAAATTGTGTTGTCTTAAATAATCTTTTTTTTTCGAGGTTGATCTGTACAACCACAAAGAACTAGTGGGCGGGGAAATTATAAAAGGATTAAAGAGAGATCATATACATCTTTCTATGGTGCTCGAGCAATTTGAAGATAATACTAGATCTTTGTGGTGCGGTCAAGTGAATAGTAGTAGGAGTAGGTGTGCAGATCGATGGTGCCTTTGCAAATGGAGGTGTTTAGTTCCCATACAACCCAAAAAGTGCTACAGTACCTGGCACATCAAATCTTTTAACGCATGCATGGAGTATTTAAATATAAAGAAACAAAAAAACTAATTACACGAGTTTAGCTGAAAAAGCGAGATGAATCTTAAGCCTAATTACTCTATGGTAAGACAATAAATACCAAATACAAGACAAAAAGTGCTTTCTGATCGAGAATATTTCACCAACTAATTGTGTTGAAACAAATTTGGCAGCCCTATATCAAATGGAATGCGGGGAGCTTGGCCAAACTCTCTCTCTCTCTCTCTCTCTCTCTCTATTCGTCGTCTTTCCTTCTCTCATGACTCATCATACGGGCTGTCAAATGACTCCATATGTGACCCTACAAACCGGTCATGGAAAAAAAGTCGGTGCGGTGTGCGTGAGATGACAGCGGCGACCTACACACCAAGGATGGGCCGGACGGCGATGGCGGCGTGGGCCCTATTGTACTCGGAGGATTCGCATGCATGGTATCTGAGTAGGTACTCCCGGGGCCGCGAGGCCTGTCCCGGCTCCTCGCTCGACTCTTCACAAAAGAAAAAAGAAAAAAAAAAAAAATGATTTCTATTTTTAATGCAGGAGTGCGGAGTGCGCCAAAAGCCTAACGGTCGAGGACCGGCGTGGCTCGGTTGGTTAAGCTGCCCGGGTGACGGCAACCGGGGCCTTAGTTCGATTCAAGGATAGTGTGTGTACTAGTTGTAGTTAGGTCTGGTTGTACACGGGTAAGTGTGTGTCGTGTGCGTGTGTAGTGTGTGTGTGAGTGTGTATGAACAGATACTACAACTGTACCCGGGGTAAGAGGCAACTCAAAAAAAGCCTAAAAACAGTCTTTCTCCCTCCTATTAATCCAAACTCTATTTCAAATTCGAAATAGTACACACAAATTCTGATCGCCCTTAGCAAGATTTAAGAAGCAAAAATGTGTCGCCCTACATTAACAGGTGCCCGTGGGGCCCTAGTGTCGGCATCAAACACTATCACGATACTACTACTACATATTGAATATGTTCGGTGATTTTGGCTGATTGAATAGTATTATAAAATAAAATAAGATAAGCCAACTTTTTTTCGTTTTTGCATAAAATCCAAGGATGGCAAACTAGTTTAGCAAACTCTTGTAGATGCTATGTCATTTCTTGTTAAATGTATACATGAAGGCGCTAGGAAGCAATAGTTTAGCTCCTGTAGTACTCATATATCTTGTTGGCTATTCTATTCTTTAGGGTGAAAAACTCAATGAAAGTGAAGAAAAGACATTTTCACGACAACTTGTGGAGGTAACATATTTTCTTGTTAATTATATACATGAAGAAGCAATGGTTTATTAGCTCCACGTAGTACTCATATCTTGTTGGCTATTCTATTTTTCAAGGTGTAAAACTGGATGCTAAGACTCTCCACAGCGTTCTGGTGCTCAAAAGGATCTAACCTTGCAAGCTAGTAGGCTTTGGTGTGCCTCCCTCCGCCCGGTCGGTCAAGTGAATAGTAGTAGTAATTTGTAGTTGGTACTCATTGTCCCTGCTAACATCGGCGAGAGGGGGCTCGTGGCCGTAGGACTATAATTAATAAATAATCTTCCATATGGGTCTTCGAGCTCTGGTCTTGATTTGTAGAAAATGGCTGGATTTAAATCTCTAAATAAATTTGTTAAAAAACTAGATCAAAATATCTTTCAATGATACTAATTATGTAATATAAATATTAATCTATTTTAATATATAATTGTCGCGATATTTTCTTGGGCATACGTTTATTCGGGACGGAGGAGTAGGTCTCGAAACGGTGTTGTTAAAACTGTCATCCCCCTCTCATTCATCCTATTCGGACGGACCCGGGGCGTCCATATTTGTCTTCGTAGCTTAGATGCGTCTTCCTTTCTTTGGCAAATTTCTGATTTGAATACATATTTGAAGTCCAACCCACACTCGCTACAAGTGTCCCTGGCTGGAAGTGAAATGAAACAAAACTACTCTTGCTTTCTCCACCCTCCTCCCACCCTCTCTCAAAATGGAAATTCGGAGGAGCGTGGCTCCAAAGCCTAAAACATTCTGTCTCCCCTCCTCAAACTACTGTTTAAATTTGAAATACTAGGTGTACGTGTATTACACAAGGTATAGTTCGCTCTTAGCAAAGTTGATTTGAAAACTTTTGCTCACAACAAACCCTGGCCATGGTGTCGCCGAACACTCTACTAAAAGTTCTTGTCTTTCTCTCTCCCGGTCTCTCGTCACTCGTCACTTCCTTCTCCTCCCATACTAGTACTAGTAGTACCACCACTCTTCTCACCTCTTCTGGCGACTTCCAAACTCTTCTCACCAAATCTTACCAAATAAAGAGTAGAGAAGCGGTCCGACATAGGGATCTGCCTCGTCCTCGCACCTCGCGTCTCCATCCTTGGCAGTGCACCTCTTTATCACACCCATGGATCTAGATATGATTTTCATGTGGTTTTGAAGCGACAAATATAGAGTTTTTGGGTGGTTGCAGATCAGGGATCCATGTCGGGGGCCTCATGTCCTGGTAGTGGCTGTGGTGAGGTCGCGTCATCGTCTTGACTTCGAACCGGGGATCCGGCAGGCCGGCGTGGGAGCGCGGTGGGAGAACAAGCGTTTATCCGCGTTCGGCGGGATTACCGGCGCTCATCGTCTGAAAGTCCGGCCGCTCGGATCTGCGGTGTTTTACATGTGGGTTGGGGGGCGGCTGAAGAAAAAAATCGTGGAAGAAGCACATCTTGTTGGGTAAACACCTAAATCTAAATGTAAAGTGCATTACCCTTTTTGAAGTTTTTGAATGGCTCTAAAAAGGTTTTGTTTTTCTTGCATATATATGTGATTCATTTTATGTCTTAAATACCTTTTTCCGATTGATTAAGTATAAACACAAAGATATGCGGGAGATTATAAAAGTGTGGGAGGAGGCCTAAAACACTGAAAAAAATACACATTTCTTCTTAGGTAAACCCGAATCTAATCCCAAAGTGCATTTCATTTTCACTAACCAACCAATCCCGACATCTATAAACTTCCCACTTTAGCAAACTTGTGTCGGGAACCACTGAGTGAAACTAAATTATATTTCCACCCATCGTTTACCTCTTCTCGTGCGTTCTTTTTTTTTTTTTTGAGGTGTTCCCATATGCGATAGATGCGCGTCACTAGGCTATAACTGCTAAAACGTATGGCGCGAAAGTACGGTACATGTGCTACTATTATTTCCACCCATCGTTTACCTCTTCTCGTGCATTTCTGTTCCCATATGCGATAGATGGGCGTCCACTAGGCACTAACTACTATTACGGTTGGAGCCAAGTTTTCTTTTTTTGCAAAAATCAAGGATGGCAAACTAGTTTAGCAAACTCTAGGAGATGACTCCGCCCCTTAAAATTAGAGGCTGTAACCAAACACACGGTAGGAGATCTGCTGTCATTTATTGTTAATTGTAGTACATGAAGTTTTCTATTGCAATGGTTTAGCACTCTCTATCATACTCATATCTTGTTGACTATATTTTTTTCGAGTGAAAAATGGGATGAAAAGCTGAAGGAAGGTGAAGAAAATAATTCCTCCATGTTGCGATAATATTAACCTCCTGCTCACACCTAAGTACTCTTTGCCATAATGGGAGGGAGAGGCCTCTGTCGGGGGAGATGTCTCCCTCATCGTCTTTGTTGATGCGGACCATGAGGGCGACCTTGGATCACTTGCCCCAGCATCGGATCAGCATAAGCGTCGAGGAAAGGTATCTTCTTGTGTTACAAATTTATGTGACTCCTGCCATCTAACTTGTATAAAAATTGTGTTGTCTTAAATACCTTTTTTAGGGTTTGATCAGTACAACCACAAGAACTATGTGGGAGATTTTAAAAGGATCAAGAGAAGATCATATACACATCTATCTATCCCTCTTTGGAGCAATTTGAAGATAATAGATCTTGTGTTGTGGGCACAAGTTGTGAAGTGCGGTCCAAGTGAATATCACGACGATGTAGCTCTCTATCCTCGTCCTTTTAACATCTAAGAGAGGGGCCGTGGCGAGTAGGACTATAATCTCCGTGTGAGTCTCGAGGCCTAGTCATGGCCATGGCTAGCGCTTAAGACCTGCGGAGATTATAATAATCTGTTGAGGAGCCCTGGCGTCTTGATGGTGTTGTCGTCTTTATTCGATGCGGACCGAGGGATGTCCATATTTGTCTTCGTAGCTTAGGTCTTTCGGCAAAATATGTAGTGCAAACCACCATCTTCGTGTAAACTGTGTAAACCATGGCAAAAATTATGTAAATTCATCAAAAAAAATCACACATGTAGATGATATGATGATACGGCCTTGTGAAATATCATGTCCAAACTCGACTCCGTTTGTGGCGAGTTATAAAAATAACAAATTTCTAACAAATTATTTGGACAACTTTACGGCGAAATTTGTTATTTTTATATCTCTAGCGGTCGAGTTTGAACAATATTTACAGGTTGTGTATCATCATATCATCCTTATGTAATTTTGGTAATTTAGATGACTTTGCCATGGTTTACATGGAGTTTACGAGCGGTGATTTGCACTATATTCCCTAGGTCTTTCTTCGACAATTTTGCAGTGTTGCTTCATCTTGTTTCATCTTATCTTGTTTCATAGGGTACTATTAAATCGGCCAATCGGCCTTTAGCGAACAACCCGTTTCTACGTAATGTTATTATTATCAAAATTTTGTTCAAATTTGGAATGCTCTAGCTCTCCAAGAATCTTGAAATAAATAACTTAAGATCGAGAGAGTATTTATCTATACAAAGTTTGGCAAATTTCTAATTTGAATACATTTTGAAAGTCAACCCATGCTCTGCAAAAACTCAATGGATGCGGTGTCCTATTTGGAAGTGAAACGAAACCAAGAAACTTAACTCTAAACTTTCCACTCACTCTCCTCCGCCCTCCACTCAAAGTGAAGTGAGGTAGAAACCGCGGCCAATGTCCTGCGGCTCACCGGCTTCGACCGTCTAAAAAAAAAAAGCCGATTTCTATTTTTTTAATGCAGGGAGTGCCGTAGTGCCGCCAAAAAGCCTAGTCTTTCTCCCTCCTAACTCCAAACTACGTTTCAAATTCCAAATACTAGTAGTACACAAGTTCACGATCGCCGTCGTCGAGATGACCCATCCTCCACCCTCATCGTCTTTGTTGATGCGGACCATGAGGGGCGACCTTGGAGGCGAGGGATCTAGCACGGATCCAGCGTCGAGCAGCGGAACATGTATCTTGTCTTGTGTTACAAATTTATGTGACTCACTGCTATCTAACTTGTACAAAAAAATTGTGTTGTCTTAAATACCTTTTTTCGGGTTGATCCGGGTACAACCACAAAGAACTACGTCCATATTTGTCTTACGTAGCTTAGGTCTTTCTTTCTTCGACAATGTTTGCTTGTTCTTGCTTCATCTTGTTTCATCTTATTTTTGTCTCACGAGGGATACTAATTAATCGGCCGTTAGCGAGAACAACCCGTTTCTCTGTAATGTTATTATTATCAAAATTCCTTGCATTGTAGTATGATTGTATCTCTTGCCTCTAAAAATAGCTTTTCAACTTGGCTTAAACCTATGTTTTCACAATTTGGTCTGGTAGGGTCTTTTTATTGTTTTTACGAACCACGGAAGAACATACTTTTGACTGGCGAGGTTATTATTTATAGAAATCGCAGTTTCTAGTGGAAGTGGCTGAAGAGATCTCGGTCTGTGCATTTCAGCTACCGAGGATGACCCCATTACTAAGAATGTTTACGACTTTCGATTCACCCGTGCCGTGCATAGCAATCAAAAGAAACGACCATCACGAGGCACTTTCTAACGAGCCCTACGAGTTCACCAAAAACATCCATTTTGATCTCCCAACTTTCGCCCAATTTCTTTCTCACCTCGGTGCATTGCTGGGTACTACAAACTAAGCATCTCCCTCGTTGATAAGAGCGTCGATGTCGACCTCGTGGGACCACGCGTCAGCGTGAACGCAGCGTAGCCCGTCGAGGAGATCTGCGTGGTGCGCCAGTCGCTGCCGCTTCGAGAACCCCTCCACCCCGCCGAGTCGCTGCACCATCGACTCCGCCATCGCCGGTGCCATCACGGCGCCACGGCGAAGTGCGCGTACCACCGCGACGCGCAGCGTCGCGGTTACCGCTCCGCCTCCAACTCCTAGTGCGATGCTGCGCGCAAGCAAACAACGAGATTAGGAAAAACCGGCGTAAGCACAAGGGCAATCAGCGACTCACCGGCGAGGTGGAAGTCGGCGTTCTCCGCGCCAGATCTTGAAGGAGGCGCCATCTCACGCTCCCATGCGAGCAGCCGAGGTCATACATAGAATTCAGGTGTCTGGCGAAGCGCTCATCTCGGAGTGGGAGGAGGAGGAGGCGGGCGGTCGAGGAGCTGCGCTGGAGGCGAGCCACAACCCGAGCGTGGGTCCAGCGGCGGCGAGGGGCAGAGTTGCGATGGCGGACGCCCGAGACCCGGCTCGGCTCGGCCGATAGAACCACCCTCCATCGTGCTCTAAGTAGGAGTGGTACAAGATGAGGGGAGTGCGAGGAAGGAAGGACACACGAAGAGTGGAGTGAACCCGGCATGCGCTGGGGGAGGGGGCAAAGCACTGAACTCTTCCCCTCCCTTTTTGACAAAAGGTGTGGCGGGGCAGCGTCGGAAAAACCCTTCCCCTCCTCCTTCCGGTTGGCGGTCGATTTTGCCGCCGCACATCATCCGTGGCGCCTCCTAGAGATATGTATTTATTCTTCTAAAAGAATATATATATATATTTATTGGTTCTAAGAAAAAGAATATATATTTATTCATGCTTGCTAATATTGTTCAAACATGTCGGTTGTCACGATTTGTTCATGTAAAATATTGTTCTATGGGAGATGGGGACTCGAATCTATAGGACGTGATGGGGTTGAGATTTGTTTGAGGTGTCCAACAAAAAGCGTCAATTCTTTTGACTTTTTAAAATCTAATTTGACCAAATT